>AWOL01S0006099.1:38535-94372 GCA_000715115.1 Nicotiana otophora
CAAGGCTAACTCAGCCTGGAAAGAAATAGCTAAAGACTACCAGAGGAAGATAAGAGGGAGAAGAGCAGGGGCTTCGATCGCCAAACAGCTACCTTGCTATCTCCAAGAAAATCTGCAACCAGAACACTCAATAACCGCTGCCGTGTCCAGCCACACCTGGATTTGCACACAAGGTGCAGGGAGTAACGTGAGTACGCCAACTCAGAAGGTAGCAACAATAAATAAAGACTGAGCGGTAGTGACGAGCAATAAAGCATATAACGTTCATATTAGGAACTCTCAGTAAAATACCACATGCTCTAAAAAATCAGGATTTGAATCAGACATCTCGTTTAAACCCAGTTCCAATAAAAATCATTTTAAAGACATTTTTCCAATAGTTTTTCAAACAAAGGCTCAATGCAAAGGTGAGCAAAAATAATGAAATCATAAACAGCCACTCGGGCAAAACTCACAGTCACTCGTGCCACTCGGGCATACCTCACAATCACTCTTGCCACTCGGGCATACCTCACAATCACTCTTGCCACTCGGGTATACCTCACAATCACTCTTGTCACTCGAGCATGCCTCACAATCATTCTTGCCACTCCTGCATACCTCACAATCACTCTTGCCTCCCCGTCACTCGGCACTCCACTTAGTAGGTACCTGCGCTCACTGGTGGTGTGTATAGACTCTGGAAGGGCTCCTTCAGCCCAAGCGCTATAATCTGCACGAACAACTCACGTGCGATAATAATAAAGTATTCTGCAGGCGGGCAGCCCCGATCCACACTCATCCTCACCAATCAGGCCCTTGGCCTCACTCAGTAACAAGTATGCTACGGGCGGGCAGCCCCGATCCACACGCATCCTCATAATTCAAGCTCTCGGGCATTCTAGTAAAACAGGGCATTCGACCCAAAACATTTATATGCATCAAAATAGAGTCATAAAACTGAGTTATACGGTAAACAAATATAAACATGACTGAGTATAGATTTTCAATCAAAAACGGTGAGAGGATTATATGAAACAGCCCCTAAGGGTCCAAACAGCATTGGCGCAAGGCCCAAACATGGCATTCACCCCAATTTACTGAAATTCTTTCTAAAACATATAAGTATCAAATGGTTTCAACAAAGTATGCAACTTTACAGTTGCTACGGGACGGACCAAGTCACAAATCNAATGGTTTCAACAAAGTATGAAACTTTACAGTTGCTAAGGGATGGACCAAGTCACAAATCCCCAATAGTGCACGCCTACACGCCCGTCACCTAGCATGTGCGTCACTTCAAAATAATAGAATGATACCAAATTCGAGGTTTCATACCCTCAGGACTAGATTTACAATCGTTACTTATATCAAATCGGTCAAATCTCTACCCCGTAATGCTCTTGCCTCTGCACTCTGCCTACAAATGCTCCAAATATATTCACAATCAGTATAATACCATCAATATACGCTAATGGAATGAATTCCACAATAAAAGCTTCAAAATTAGACCAAAACCCGAAATTGGCTCAAACTCTTCCTGTGGGGCCCATGTCTCGGAACCCGACAAAAGTTATAAAATCTGAAAGCCCATTCAACCACGAGTCTACCCATATCAATTTTACAAAAATTGGACCTCAACTCGACCCTCAAATATACAAATCTAATTTCAAAATTTCTAAGTTTCAATCTCTGATTTACACCTCAGAATCATGTAATCTAATCGGATTACTCGACGATAATTCACTATTATGGAGTAGAAATGATCACTAGGGATTTACCTCAAGTTTTCCCTGAAAATATATCAAATATCGCCTCTCCCCAAGCTCCAATTTGTCAAAAATGGCAAATGGGATGAAGTCCCTATTTTTATAATTCTGCCCAGACATCCTCGGTTCTGCCTCGATCTTGGCCATCTATCTTGGCCTTCGATCGAGGTCCTCAATCCTGGTCCTCACTCCTGCCCCTCGATCCTAGTACTCGGTCCTGCCCCTCATCCTGGTTCTCGATCCTGGGCTCGATCATGGCTTCGATCGTTCGCCTCGACCATGAGCTCGATCTGGGCTTCGATCGTGGCCCTCGACCCTGAGCTCGATCATGCCTTCGATCGTGGCCCTCGACTCTGGGCTCTATCATGTCTTCGATCGTGGCCCTCGATCTTGCGCTCGATGTGGGCTTCGATCGTGGACCTCGACCCTTAGCTCGATCTGGGCTCGATTTTTGGGCAGAAGCAATTTTCAACTGAAGGAAATTGCAGCAGCTGTTCTAGTTCAATTTTTTGATCTGTTAACCATCCGAAACTCACCCGAGGCCCTTGGGACCTCAACCAAATATACCAACAAGTCCAAAAACATCATACGAACTTAGTCGCATTCTCAAATCACCTCACAAAATGCTAAAACCATGAATTACACCCCAATTCAAGCCTAATGAACTTTGAAATTTCTAATTTCTACAAACAACTCCGGAACCTATCAAATCACGTCTGATTGACCGCAAATTGTGCACACAAGTACTAAATGACATAACAGAGGTATTCCAATTTTTAGAATCAGATTCCCACCCCGATATAAAAAAGTATACCACCGGTCAATCTTCTTAAAAATAAAACTTTCGGCATTTCAAGCCTAATTCCTTTACGGACTCCCAAATAATATTCCAGACATGATCCTAAGCCCAAAATCACCATACGGAGATATTGGAATCATCAAAATTCAAATCTGAGGTCGTTTACATATAGGTCCATATTCGGTCCACTTTTCTAACTTACAATTTGCAATTTAAGACTAAGTGTCTCATTTCACTCCGAGTTCCTTCCGGACTCAAACCAACTAACCCGATATAACATAATATAGTTGAATAACACAAAAAGAAGTAGGAATGGGGAAAATAGGGTTACAACTCTCGAAACGACCAGCCGGGTCGTTACAACTGCCCAACTATATGGCTCGAGAACGAGCTATATAACAAACTGCAATTTCGGCTCCAAATCTAGAATGCAATCATACTTGTATCATATAGAAGTCTGCATTGGCAATTTTTGATCTTTGCAAATAACTATAGAATATCGCACGTACTATACACCAAACAGTGCAACACCACCATTGTGCACAAATACTGGACAGTTACTTCTACAGAGGATACAACTGTTTTTGTGTAATTTTATTCCAAAGCGGGTGTTATACTGAATTGTTCAAATTAAAACAAAGGACTCGTTGGGGGAATTGGTGTGGCAGATGCAACAGTGCATACGGAAAGAGCAACGCAACAATCATACAAAAAGGCAGTGCCAACTACACCACTGAAGAATGGGCCATTTTTGACTGAATGTTTGGACTACATATGCTGTGAAGACTTGGTTAACTGGACGCACAATGGGAGAATTCACGAAAGATGTAGCACACATGCACAAGTTCGAATAACAAGATTTACTGCTTTTGCACAACTTTCAACTGCTTCTGTTATTACGAATATTACAACAGGTTCACACAATTGGAAGATATCAGTACACTCTTCAGCAACTTCAATGGACTTTTCGACATGCTGTACTTATACTGTAGAGCTAGTTTTACAATTACTAGATTCGCTGGATATGGCACTGAGATGAGTCATTGCCACTAAGCTGGTTTTTGTACAAAATGTACCACATAAAAATGGATCGCAACTAAAGAAAAATCAAATCCAAGTATTCTATACAAATAAAGTTGAAGGAAGTTTTCATCCCCAATGTGAAGATGTTCGAAATGATTTGCTTGAGTCGGAAACATTTGGACGTTTTAAATTACTACTTTTACTTTTCATCTATTATTACGCTACTCCTACATTGTATTTGGTAGCAGTAGCCATTAGCTTTCTTTTTATTATTGTTGTTCTGATTTATTTGAATAATTTGTAATTATAACCCAATTTGGGAATTATTAATTAAAATAGCTACTAGGTGAATAACCTAGAAGTATATTTGCCACAAAAAATAGTTATTGGACAATCAAAAGTTTGAGAAATCTGTTTGAGTGACCTTCTGAGCGCTATAGGCAAAGTTAAGTGACTTTTCTGTTAAAAAATGAAACAAATGTGACTTTACCAGATACTTTCTGATAGTTGAGTGACCATTTAAGTAATGCACTCAATATCCAGGTTAGTGCTTCATAGAGCTGTTGAATGTACTGGTTGCAGGCATTTAAGGTGGAAAAATGGTCAGGTCATTGTGTGGAGATATTCTACCTTTATGGTGATGACACTTTAATTAATGTGAGGCTGAAGAAAGGCAACTATTATATCTGAGGGTTTTGCGTTACTGATTTTAGAGCCACTGTTGGGACTCCACATTAATCGTCCAAGAACAACTATTTAGTGATGGTAGTTTATTTTTGGCAATGTGGACATTTCCACACCCTATATCTTGGGCTGCATTTGAGAGCAAATTCAGGACAATGAAGTCTAGAAGAAATGAGAAAAAGTTAATGCCTTTGGAAGAAGCAATAGTCTTTTTGGGAAAGATTGACTTTGATTAGTATATCCCCTAATCTATTGATCATGTTGCATATTCCAGATATATCTGAGAATCTTAATACACTAAGAAATGATTTTCTATGGGAAGATAATCAGTATAGGAAGGAGCTGCGCTTAGTGTATGTAAAGCAATATTAAAGTATGGTTGTCGTAGGGTACAGAACTTATGATTGCATAATAATAGTCTCATATTCGAATATGGTTGGGGATTTAATGTTTGAATAAACGAATTGTGCAAAAAGGTGCTAAAATAGGGCATAAAATGACTAGTGTGCTAGATCTAGTACCTTATCGTATAGATCTACCGCGTTATGTCTCAGTCCGGGGTCACTGGAATGTCCTTAGGAGGAACTAGAATGACTTGGAGATTGATAGAGTTAATTTTCTATCGGAACATTAAAGAAGGTGTGCTTGATTGTGTGTCTCTGGTAGAATATCTCATTTGGGGGATTGGATTCGAAAACTTCAATGACTGGAAGAATAATGGTGTTACTCTTCTTGTCAAAAATTTAAAGGAGGTGAGTTTGATATTAGACCAAAGTGATTCTTTAAATTTGATGGCTGGAGGGGAAGTTAAATTTTCTATAAGGTCATATTTGAGACAATTTTCAATAGCCTTAGAGGAAGATATGGAAAACTAGTGTGCCAATAGCAGTGACTTGCTTTGCTTGGATCGTCCTAAACTATACTTGCTGCTTGACACGGCACAATTTGCAGAAACGAGGCTATAAAATGTACATGTCCTTTTTTTGGTTGAAAGAACATGTTATGAGAAGTCTATGGAAACTTCACATCCTCTTGCACTGTAAAGATATGTGGAAAATGTGGTGCATGTTCCTGAACCTTTATGGGGGGCATGCCAGTTAATTTTTACCTTGCAATGTCCAGTTGGTTCACTATTATATGTTGTGTCATTTGCTTTCGTTACCATATAACATTATTGTTGCTATTGTTTGTTGCTTGGTTTTTTTTTTCACTGTTCCTTGAGTCGAGGGTCAATCCGAAATAACCTCTCTATCTTTATACAGTAGGGGTAAGGTCTGCGTAAACACTACCCTCTCTATAACCTATTTATGGAATTACATTGGGCTTATTGTTGTTGTTGTACCATCCAGTTGGAAAATATTGAGGAAGGAACTTAAAATATCTATATTCAATTTTTGAATTATTTCAATGGTTTGGCTTGAAAAGAATCATAGGTGCTTTGGGGGAAAACATATCATCTATCGTTAGTTTAGATATCAACAAAATGGGAAATGTTGGAGTAACATGAATTTTGTAAGTTGTATAGAGGCAGTAGAGGAGTTTCTAGTCTACACACACTCAAGGAATTAAATCCAGTGGATCTTTTGTACTCAGTTAGTACATTCTTGTTGCTCTAGTTATATGAATAAAAAATTACTAACGAAAAAAAAAGATTAATAAAATAATAAACTAGACTATTTTGTTCCTTTCTTGATATCTTGTTCGTTGTAAAAAGCGATCGTATAAAGAAAATATGCTGTGATATTATTTCTTTCATATCATGAGTAATATTTCCAACTTTCTTGTGGTTGAAGCATAGTTATCGTTGTGTTTTAATATTTAACTGTTTTAACAGATAGCTTTACATTAAAGCATTAAGTGGTACAAATATCAAAAAGGAAAATAACGAATTAATTGGTAGGAAACTAAAAATGCCCACTAATTTATGGCACAATTATTATTTTAGTGATCAAAAACAAATTTTCTTTTATTACAAATTTCTGAAACATTATTAATTGTGCGAGAGATACTTGATTTATATTACTTTTTATTTATTATTTTTGGGTATGTATTTCCTTTTCTGAAAAACTTTTGAAATCTTTTAGTTATGAGAAATGTCTGATTTCTAGAACATTTATTTATTTATTTATTATTTCTAATAATCTATTTTCGGTCTGAAAAATAGAAAGTCATTGCTCGAGCTCTGCTAAAATGTTTCACATTTTTTATTTTAACCGCATATCCAGTGGCAGAGCCAGAATTTGAAGCTTATGGATTCAGGATTCTAGTCATTTTAATTTTTTGGGTTCAAAATCAATAAGTTTTGGATATTAAATAAATTTATTAATACAAATTTAGAGTTTGGATCAAATATATTGGTTTCGGTCGAACCCAAACTTCGGTCTCCAGCTCCGCCCCTGCACACATCCTAAATCATGTTATACAATTTTGGATGGGGAGAGTAAATGTTAATAGTTTTGAACTCTAAATTATTAAACTCATTTTTTCTCCACTATTGTATTGGTGATCTTTCAGTAATTGCAGATGATCAGAAGAATGAGGCTTGCTTGCTTTATCTGTCAAAATCCAATAATGTATGGTTATTCTGGTGATTTTTGAGTAATTGCATATGATCAGAAGAATGAGTCTTGCTTGCTTTAACTGTCAAACTCCAATGATGTATGGTTATTCAATAACTTCTTTGATAAACAATAAACGTTTCCCATTTTGGACATGTTTGCTCTGTCTTCTGACAATTTTATCTATCTTTAGGGTTTGCTGTCTCTGTGTGCAATGCAGGATTCAGGCGGAAACCATGTATTGCTCTGCTTTTTAAAAGACAAAGTGATTCGCCTCTATAATATTCCATCGTAAGCTTCACACTCAGCCTTTGTGTAGTTGGAATTCATTGTTGGTTCCTATTATTGAATGGATCTTTGACAACAATACCTCTTCTGGATAAGTTTTTCGAGAGGGGGAGAATGTTTTGTAAGGAGGATGTCCTAATGATTTAGTTTTTACCGGTGATGAATCAGGTAAACTTAGAGTCTGGAAGTGATTTAACTAAACCCAGCAGTACAACTTGAGAGGGTTGCTGCATTTACAATGATTATTTTTTGCCAATAATTCTTTCCGCTACAATCTTTCTTTGCTCTCTTTTGCTTGCCTATGTTTTCCTCTAGGTTGCTCGATGTATTGTTGCCAATGTGTTATGCTGAGGTCTCTACTCCTAACATGTGTTTTTTTAGGTTGTCTATTGATGGCAAAATGGATAAAAGAAAAACAGTGATTCATCCGTATTATCACTAAAAAAATGGGTTGAATCATAAACTTTTTTAAAATATGGATAAGATCTAGATTATCCACTTAATTAATGGATAAACAATGAGTTTAACTTTTATATTCTCAATGATTTAAATTGAGGGTTCTTCAGGTTCAGGAGACTAGGAATTTTCCCAAAAGTGATTATATTCAAAAAGGCATGCATAATATGGATATTCATATTATTTGCCAGTTAACCTATTTTCTATCCGTATTAAATATGGATCATGTCGGATATTTTATCTGTTTTTTGCATTATCTGTTTTGAACCGACCATACTCGACTTGATCCGTCAATTTGCCACCCCTAGTTTTGTCATAAAGGATTTAAATAATCTTCCTTCTGTTTTATTTAGATAACAATATTTCACTACAACATAGATTTAATGAAGTAAGAAAAAATAATATTAGGTACACACAAAAAGCAGCATTAGAATATGTGGTGTTTAATATGCCATGTCATTCTTACGGCTACAAAATGAAACTATGAGTATACTGTATAGATCTTAACTAAGAGTATACTATATAGATTTAACAAATATTTATATTATCTTACCAATGATATAAAGCTTGCGGAATGGGTCCATACGGAGCTTGCACAAAACGACCAAGTTGCTGACAAGGAGAATGCAAAACCAACAAATGGCCAAGCTGTAGCTAAACTCTTCTTGTCATCGAAAGGCAATCAGAAGTTTCTTGAGGCGCATGGATTGGAGCAATGGTGATCAAATAAATTAGAACTGCAAATGGATATATATATTTATACATATATATAAATTGTCAATTAACTTATTTTATAATCAAATAACTAACAACACGTAATTTAAGTCTCCATTTTTAAGAAATGTAGCTCAAAGTAACAATATAAAACAAGAAGATAAGTAGAATAAGAGAAGAAGAGATAACTTTCATATTTCATCAAGTGTTCAAGTGTATCCCATATCACATTTCATGCCTCTATTTATACTATTACACAGAAGGCTATAACAGGATTGTCTTAAACATGACATTAACCTTTGAGATCATGAGGAAGATCACGGGGAGGGGTTATGGATGTGTGGGAGTTACAATCATAATAGTGATGAGTAGTGGGAGGTTATATACATCATGGGTTAAAGTAGTGGGAGTAGCGGACATCCACAATTACTATAGGTTTTACAACACTCCCCCTTCGATGTCCAAAAATAGATAATATGCCTTTTTAAAACCTTACTAAGAAAAAACCACGTGGGAAAACATCTTAGTGAAGGAAAAAAGAGTACACATATCTATAATACGCTTTATTTGCTGCCTCATTAAAAATCTTATCAGGAAAACCTAGTGGGACAAAACCTAGGCTAAGGAAAAAAGAGTACAGTGCGTATCTTATTCCCCCTCCTGAAACATCACTTTATTTTTCTAAGACGCCTCATTCCAATCTTCTGTCCAACTTCTCAAATGTTGATGTTGGTAATGCCTTAGTGAACATATCAGCCCAATTTTCACATGAACGAATTTGTTGAACATTAATTTCACCATTTTATTGAAGATCATGCGTGAAAAAGAACTTTGGTGAAATGTGCTTTATTCGGTCTCCTTTGATGTATCCTCCTTTCAGTTGAGCAATGAAAGCAACATTGTCTTCATATAGTGTAGTTGGATTATATGTTTTCATAAGAAAACCACACATTTCCTGAATATGATGAGTCATTGATCTCAAACAAACACATTCCCGACTAGCTTCATGAATGGCTCTTATCTCAACATGATTTAAAGATATGGAAATATTGTATGTTTCATTGAACTCCATGATATAGATGTACCTCCATATGTAAACAAATAGCATGTTTGAGATCGGGCTTTATGTGGATCACACAAATAATCTGCATTGGCATAACCAATCATTTTTTACTTGAATTCATTAGAATAAAACAATCTCATATCTATATTTCCCCGAAGATATCTAAATATATTCTTAACACCATTCCAATGTCTTCATTTTGGGTAGGAGCTAAATCTTGCTAATAAGCTTAGTGCAAAAGCAATATCTGGTCGGGCATTGTTGGCAAGATACATCAGTGCTCCAATTGCACTAAGATATGTAGTTTCATCACCAACAAGATCTTCATCATTTTCTTGAGGCCAAAATGGATCTTTATTTATGTCAAGCGATCTCACAACCATTGGGGTACCTTTCCTTTAGCAAATACTCGCTAAGGCGATTGTACCACATCCTCCCTGATTGCTTCAATCCGTATAAGGATTTATGAAGCTTTATTGAACAAGTTTCCCTTGAACTTTTATGTGCTTCAGTAACTTTAAATTCTTTAGGGAGTTTCATAAAAATTTCATGGTCCAGTGATCCATATAAGTAGGTTGTGATAAACATCAACCGCATATCAAGCTTTTCACGGACTACCTGATTTATTAGATACCTGAAGGTAACTGCATCTACCACATGAGAATATGTCTCCATATAAACAATGCCAGGCCTTCGTGAAAACACTTGTGCTGCAAGTCGTGCTTTATATCTCATGAATTCACCTTTCTCGTTTCATTTTTGTAATGACCCGGCCGGTTATTTCAAGTATTACAACTCCTCTCCCCATTTACTGCTCAAATTGTGCTTTTCAGTTGTTATTTGACTTGCCGGGGGTAATTGGTTCGAGTCCGTTGAGGTTTGGAATGATTTGTAACACTTATTTCTAAGGTTTAGAACATAAGTTAAAAAGGGTGACCGGATGTTGACTTATATGTAACGACCTCGGAGAAATTTTTCTATGAAAACTAAGGTTTTGTGGTGCCGAGGAAGATTAATTAGTATAAGGGTTGTAGAGTATGTTTTGGGTTGAACAATGCGCCGATGAGTAAAGGAAATTTTTTGCCGGAAAAGGTCATTTCTGTGGCCCACTATGCGGTTGCAGAATCACTCCGCAGACTGCATAATGGCCGCAAAGTGAATAAGGAGTGGGGCAAGTGTAGAGGAAAGTTTGCAGTGCATTATGCGACAGTAGAGTGTGTTTCAGGGTTTCATTGTTTTGGTTTTATAAACCCGACTACATTCTTATAAAACACTATTGGGGTAATTTTGAAGGGTTTCTTCTGATATTTTAGAGACATGTGAGAGCATCTTAGAGAGCGAAAGTGAAGACCTAGTCATTTGTCCATCAATTCTTTCTCAAGATTTGAATATTTCACAAGGATCTTCATAGGGATTCAAAGAGGTATGAATTTCTAATACTAGTCTTCAATTTTATGTTTTGGTAAATATGGGTTATTAAGAGTATGATTCTTGGGTGTGAGAGTATTAGTTATACATACACATACCAATAAGGTTTCTAGAAAGATTTTTCTGGTTGGAAAAACATAGAACCTAGCTGGGGCGCCGACTGGCGGGTCTCCACCTGCCTGGCCTCCACCTCTAGGACGGCCCCTTCCCGCATGTCCTCCGCCTCTGGGCGGCCGTATAGCTGGTGCTGTAATCACAGACTACTAGCCCTACTATACTGCCTTGCCCAAAAGCCTGGGGCAGAATCTCTACAGACGACTGAAATCACCACACTCGAAACAACCTCTCGGTATGGTGATCTACTACCCTTAAGTCTGACCCTGATGGCCCGAATACCCACCGAAATAACCCTGGAGAGCTGGTGGCTGGTATGAAATCTCTAGCATAGCGCTAAAATAGGCACTCTAAGAACTCTGATGACCGGGATACCCACTAGAAGAACCCTGAATAGCTGGTGGGCGGTAAGCACTCTCCGACATAGCACTGAAATAGGTTCGCGCTGGAATACCTGGAGAAGGTGGTGGTGCCGGATATGGGGGACTGCTAGGCTGAGGCCTTCCACAATGACCTCTGCCCCCAGTTTGGGCACCCCTGAACTCTCCAGAAAAATGGGACCTATTGTCCCGCTGCATCTGCTCTCTACCCCTCTGACGGTAACCCTCAATCCTCCGCACTATCTCTACTACTAGTCGATAAGAAGTCCCTATCTCAACCTCCCAGACCATAGTAGCCTGAATACCTGAGTGCAACCCCGCAACAAACCACCCACTCGTTCCGTCTCAATGGGAAGGATCATAAGTGCATGGCAAGACAACTCAGAGAACCTAGCCTCATAATCGTTCATTGACATCTGACCCTGCTGGAGCTGCTCAAACTGAAACCGCAACTCTTCCCTCTGAGAGGATGGAATATATCTGTCCAAGAATAGGTGTGTAAATTGGTCCCAAGTCATGGGAGGAGAACCTGTCGGCCTGCCAAGAAGATAAGACTGCCACCACTTACGGGCCCTGCCCTCCAACTGGAAAGTAGTAAACTCCACCCCGTGGGACTCCAATATCCTCATGTTGTGCAGTCTGTCCCTGCACCGATCAATGAAGTCCTAGGGATCCTCATGTCACTCACCTCTTAAGAGAGTAGGGGTAAGGTCTACGTACACACTACCCTCTCTAGACCCAATTTATGGAATTACATTGGGTTTACTATTGTTGTTGTACCATCCAGTTGGAAAATATTGAGGATGGAACTTAAAATATCTGTATTCAATTTTAGTATTATTTCGACGATTTGGCTTGAAAAGAATCATAGGCGCTTTGGGGGGAACATAGCATCTATCGTTAGTTTAGATATCAACAAAATGGGAAATATTACAGTAACATGAATTTTGTAAGTTGTATCGAGGCAGTACATGAGTTTCTAGTCTGCACACACTTAAGGAATTAAATCCAGTGGATCTTTTGTACTCAGTTAGTACATTCTTGTTGCTCTAGTTATGTGAATAAAATAAATAAAAAAGATTAATAAAATAATAAACTAGACTATTTTGTTCCTTTCTTGATATCTTGTTCGTTGTAAAAAGCGATCATATAAAGAAAATATGTTGCAATATTATTTCTTTCATATCATGTGTAATATTTCCAACTTTCTCGTGGTTGAAGCATAGTTATCGTTGTGTTTTAATATTTAACTATTTTAACATATAGCTTTACATTAAAGCATTAAGTGGTAGAAATATCAAAAAGGAAAATAACGAATTAATTGGTAGGAAACTAAATATGCCCACTAATATATGGCACAATTATTATTTTGGTGATCAAATAATAATTTTTTTTTATTACAAATTTCTGAAACATTCTTAATTGTGAGAGAGATGCTTGATTTATACTACTTTTTATTTATTATTTCTGGGTATCTATTTCCTTTTCTGAAAAACTTTTGAAATCTTTTAGTTATGAGAAATGTCTGATTTCTAGAACGTTTATTTATTTATCTATTTATTATTTCTAGTCATCTATTTTCGATCTGAAAAATAGAAAGTCATTGCTCGAGCACTGCCAAAACATTTCACATTTTTTATTTTGACCACATATCCAGTGGCAGAGCCAGAATTTGAAGCTTATGGATTCAGTATTCTAGTCTTTTTAATATTTTGGGTTCAAAATCAATAAGTTTTGCATATTAAATAAATTAATTAATACAAATTTAGAGTTTGGATCAAATTTATTGGTTTCGGCCGAACCCATACTTCGGTTTCCATCTCTACCCCTGCACAGATCCTAAATCATGTTATACAATTTTGGATGGGGAGAGTAACTGTTAACAGTTTCGAACTCTAAATTATTAAACTCATTTTTTCTCCACTATTGTATGGGTGATTTTTCAGTAATTGCATATGATCAAAAGAATGAGGCTTGCTTGCTTTATCTGTCAAACTCCAATAATGTATGGTTATTCTGGTGATTTTTGAGTAATTGCATATGATCAGAAGAATGAGTCTTGGTTGCTTTATCTATCAAACTCCAATGATGTATGGTTATTCAATAACTTCTTTGATAAACAACAAACTTTTCCCATTTTGGACATGTTTGCTCTGTCTTTTGACAATTTTATCTATCTTTAGGGCTTGCTATCTCTGTGTGCAATGCAGGCTTCAGGCGGAAAACATGTATTGCTCTGCTCTTTAAAAGACAAAGTGATTCGCCTCTATGATATTCCATCATAAGCTTCACACTCAGCCTTTGTGTTGTTGGAATTCATTATTGGTTCCTGTTATTGAATGGTTCTTTGACAACAATACCTCTTCTGGATAGGTTTTCCAAGAGGGGGAGAATGTTCTGTACGGAAGATGCCCATCAAATCCTGAATTGTCCTGATGATTTAGTTTTTACCGATGATAAATCAGTTAAACTTTGAGTCTGGAAGTGATTTAACTAAACCCAGCAGTACAACTTGAGAGGGTTGCTGCATTTACAGTGATTACTTTTGGCCAATAATTCTATCTGCTACAATCTTTCTTTGCTCTCTTTTTCTTGCCTATGTTTTCTTCTAGGTTGCTCAATGTATTGTTGCCAATGTGTTATGCTGAGGTCTCTACTCATAACATATGTTTTTTTAGGTTGTCTATTGATGGCAAAATGGAAAAAAGAAAAACAGTGATTCATCCGTATTATCACTAAAAAATGGGTTGAATCATGAACTTTTTAAAAATATATCAAATGTGGATAAGATCTGGATTATCCACTTAACTAATGGATAGACAATGAGTTTAACTTTTATATTCACAAGGATTCAAATTGAGGGTTCTTCAGGTTCAGGAGGCTAGGAATTTTCCCAAAAGTGATTATATTCAAGAAGGCATGCATAATATGGATATTCATATTATTTGCCAGTTAACCTATTTTCTATCCGTATTAAATATGGATCCTGTCGGATAGTTTATTTGTTTTTTGCATTATCTGTTTTGAACCGACCATACTCGACTCGATTCGTCCATTTGCCACCCCTAGTTTTGTCATAAAGGATTTAAATAATCGGCCTTCTGTTTTATTTAGACAACAATATTTCACTACAACATAGAGTTTAATGAAGTAAGAAAAAATAATATTAGGTACACAACAAAAGCAGCATTAGAATGTGTGGTCTTTAATATGCCATGTCATTCTTACGGCTACAAAATAAAACTATGAGTATACTGTATAGATCTTAACTAGGAGTATACTATATAGATGTAACAAATATTTATATTATCTTACCGATGAGATAAATCTGGGGGAATGGGTCCAGACGGAGCCTCAAATGGATTGGAACAATGGTGATCAAATAACTTGGAACTGCGAATGGATATATATGTATATAACTAACAACACGTAATTTAAGTCTCCCTTTTTAACAAATGTGGCTCAAAGTAACAATATAAAACAAGAAGATAAGTAGAATAAGAGAAGAAGAGATAACTTTCTTATTTCATCAAGTGTTCAAGTGTATCCCATATCACATTTCATGCCTCTATTTATACTATTACATAGAAGGCTATAAAAGGATTGTCTTAAAATTGACATTAACCTTTGAGATCGTGGGGAAGATCACGGGGAGGGGTTATGGATGTGTGGGAGTTACAATCATAATAGTGATGAGTAGTGGGAGGTTATATACATCATGGGTTAAAGTAGTGGGAGTAGTGGACATCCACAATTACTATAGGTTTTACAACACTCTCCCTTCGATGTCCAAAAATAGATAATATGCCTTGTTAAAATCTTACTAAGAAACAATCACGTGGGAAAGAATCTTTGTGAAGGAAAAAAAGTACACATATCTGTAATACTCTTTATTTCCTGCCTCGTTAAAAACCTTACCAGGAAAACCTAGTGGGACAAAACCTAGGCTAAGGAAAAAAGAGTACAGAGCGTATCTTATTCCCCCTCCTAAAACATCACTTTATTTCTCTAAGACGCCTCATTCCAATCTTCTGTCCAACTTCTCCAATGTTGACGTTGGTAATGCCTTAGTGAACATATCAGCTAAAGTTTCACATGAACGAATCTATTGAACATTAATTTCACCATTTTGTTGAAGATCATGCGCGAAAAAGAACTTTGGTGAAATGTGCTTTATTCGGTCTCCTTTGATGTATCCTCCTTTCAGTTGAGCAATGCAAGCATCATTGTCGTCATATAGTGTATTTGGATTATATATTTTCATAAGAAAACCACACATTTCTTGAATATGATGAGTCATTGATATCAAACAAACACATTCCCGACTAGCTTCATGAATGGCTCTTATCTCAACATGATTTAAAGATATGGAAACTATTGTATGTTTCATTGAACGCCATGATATAGCTGTACCTCCATATGTAAACAAATATCCTGTTTGAGATCGGGCTTTATGTGGATCACACAAATAATCTGCATCGGCATAACCAATCATTTCTGACTCGAATTCATTAGAATAAAACAATCTCATATCTATAGTTCCCCGAAGATATCTAAATATATTCTCAACACCATTCCAATCTCATATCTATAGGTCCCCACCTGCATGGCCTCCACCTCTAGGACGGCCCCTTCCCGCATGTCCTCCGCCTCTAGGCGGCCGTATAGCTGGTGTTGTTATCACGGACTACTAGCCCTACTGTACTGCCTTGCCCAGAAGCCTGGGGCAGAATCTCTGCACATGACTGAAATCACCACACTCGAAACAACCACTCGGTATGGTGATCTGCTGCCCTTAAGTCTGACCCCGATGGCCCAAATAGCCACCGAAAGAACCTTGGAGAGCTGGTGGGCGGTATGAAATCTCTAGTATGGCGCTAAAATATGCAATATAAGAACTCTGATGACCGGGGTACGCACTAGAAGAAGCCTGAATAGCTGGCGGGCGGTAAGAACTCTTCGACATAGCACTGAAATAGGTTCGCGCTAGAATACCTCGAGAAGGTGGTGGTGCCGGATATGGGGGATTGCTAGGCTGAGCCCTCTCACAATAACCTCTGCCCCAAACTTGGGCACCCCTAAACTCTCCAGAACAATGGTACCTCTTGTCCCGCTGCATCTAATCTCTACCCCTCTAACGGTAACCCTCAATCCTCTGAGCTATCTCCACTACTAGCTGATAAGAAGTCCCCATCTCAACCTCTAGGGCCATAGTAGCCTGACTACCTGAGTGCAACCCCGCAACAAACCTCCCACTCATTCCGCCTCAATGGGAAGTATCATAAGTGCATGGCAAGATAACTCAGAGAACCTAGCCTCATAATCGGTCACTGACATCTGACCCTGCTGGAGCTACTCAAACTGAAACCACAACTCTTACCTATGAGAGGGTGGAATATATCTGTCCAAAAATAGGCATGGAAATTGGTCCCAAGTTATGGGAGGAGAACCTATCGGCCTACCAAGAAGATAAGACTGCAACCACTTACGGGCCTTGCCCTCTAACTGGAAAGTAGTAAAATCCACCCCGTGGGACTCCAATATTCTCATGTTGTGCAGTCCGTCCCTGCACCGATCAATGAAGTCCCGGGGATCCTCATGTCGCTCACCTATGAAGACAGGAGGGTGTAGTCTAGCCCATCTATCCAATAGCTTATGTGGCTCACCAGCCGCAACTGGTCTAGGCTCAGGTGCCGCTGCTACAACTGGCTGGGCAGCACCCATGGGTAGTGCACGTGGGGTCTGATATATGGCAGCTGCATGTTATGGAGCCTGAGCCGTAGGGGTCTGTGCCCCCCCTCTAGCCTGAGATGCGGCTGGGTCTGCTGGAAATAAATCGGCCTGGGTCATAGAATCCATGTACTATAGCATACGACCCATGACCTCCCGAAATCCCGTTGCTGTCATGACATCGACCGGGGCTGGCTCTACTGCGGGCACCTCGCCCTGCTCCTTAATAATGGGATACTCCACTAGATCCACTGGTGGTGCAACTAGGGCAACTCTGGGACGTCCTCATCCCATACCTCGGGCTGGTGCCCTCCCCCGGTCTCGGCCTTGGCCTCTGGCAAAAAGGGGAGTAGCTCTTCCCGGGTCCGGAACATCTGCCGCGCGTGTTCTCACCATTTGTGAGTGAGTAAGAGAAAAAACTTAGTACACCATCAACTGCACGATAGGAGATGAATGAAGAGTGATTTCCTAACACCGTATAGCCTCTCGAAGATAAGTATGGACGTCTCTGCACCGATCTGCAAGACTCTATTAGGTTTACCCATAACTTATGAAACCTACGTGAACCTAGTGCTCTGATACCATGCTATCACGACCCAATTCCGCATCAGGCCGTGATGGCGTCCATCACCATTGCTGGACAAGCCGACAGTGATCAACCTGATGATTTCCCACTTTTAACGAGTTTCCCATGGCAATATTTCCTTAATTTAAAAGATTTAATGAGAAACAAATTTAAGTTAATAAATGAAAGTAGCTAAAAATATTTATTACCATAGGAATGAAACAAAAATCACAAGTTTACTAATGTGTGCCATGATCTAGTGTCACAAGTATGTTGGCAACTAGTAGAATATACAAAAGATGTATACTCTACTGTCTAAAATAGAATATACAGAAACAAAACAAATGAGAGACTCCGGCCTGCTGCTGAACGACTCAGAAGGGTAGCTCACTGTGAACTCTCGAACCAGGATCAAGTACGCGCGCTAGACGGTTACCAGGTGTACCTACCTCAGACCCAGCACATCAAGTGCAGAAGTGTAGCGTTAGTACATAACCAACATGTACCCAGTAAGTATCCAGCCTAACCTCGAAGAAGTAGTGATGAGCGGTGGACTTTGACCCTTACTATGGGCTAACAATAATATGTCAAAATATTAATTAAGCATGGATTACATAAAGAATATAGAAACCCAATAATAGGAAACAATAAATAATCCCTTCACTATTATTAAGTCCCAAATTTATTCTTTTCGTCCTTTAACAATTTATATCTCGAGCCAAAGAAGCAATATCAATTACAAATTAGTTCCAAAGATTTATCATGCGCAAGTTATGCCGAGGTCGTATGGCCTGATCTAACATAATATTTAAATTGTGCACTGCCGAGGGTCGAATGGCATGAATAATAGATGCATCTATCTGCTACCTAGGCGTTCGGCCTACTATGCGGTTGCAGAATGACTCTGCAGACCTCATAATAGCCGCAGAGTGAATCAGGAGTGGGGCAAGTGTGGAGGAAAGTTTGCGGCGCATTATGCGACCGCAAATCAGTTCTGCAGTGCATTATGCGACCGTAGAGTGTGTTTTAGGGTTTCATTTTTCTGGTTTTATAAACCCGACCCAATTCTTATAAAGCACTATTGGGGTCATTTTGAAGGGTTTCATCTGATATTTTAGAGATAGGTGAGAGCATCTTAGAGAGAGAAAGTGAAGACCTAGTCATTTGTCTATCAATTCTTGTTCAAGGTTTGAAGATTTCACAAGGATCTTCTTAGGGCTTCGAAGAGGTATGAATTTCTAATACTAGTCTTCAATTTCGAGTTTGGGTAAAGATGGGCGATTAGGAGTATGATTCTTGGGTGTCAGAGTATTATTTATACATACACATAGCAATAAGGTTTCTGGAAAGATTGGTCTGGTCAGAAAAGCGTAGAACCTAGCTAGGGTGCCGAGTGGTGGGTCCGCACCTGCCAGGCCTCCACCTCTAGGATGTCCCCTACCCGCATGTCCTCCGCCTCTGGGTGGCCGTATAGCTGGTACTGTAATTACGGGCTGCTGGCCCTACTGTACTACCTTGCCTAGAAGCCTGGGGCAGAATCTCTACACATGACTGAAATCATCGCACTCGAAACAACCTCTCGGTACGGTGATCTAATGCCCTTAAGTCTGACCCTGATGGCCCGAATACCCACCGAAATAACCCTGGAGAGCTGGTGGCTGGTATGAAATCTCTAGCATGGCGCTAAAATAGGCATTGTAAGAACTCTGATAACCGGGGTACCCACTGGAAGAACCCTGAATAGCTGGCGAGCGGTAATAACTCTCTGACATAGCACTGAAATAGGTTCACGCTGGAATACCTCGAGAAGGTGGTGGTGCCGGATATGGGGGCCTGCTAGGCTGAGCCCTCCCACAATGACCTATGCCCCCCGCTTGGGCACCCCTGAACTCTCCAAAAAAATGGGACCTCTTGTCCCGCTGCATCTGCTCTCTACCCCTCTGATGGTAACCCTCAATCCACCGAGCTATGTCCACTACTAGCTGATAAGAAGTCCCCATCTCAACCTCCCGGGCCATAGTAGCCTGAATACCTGAGTGACACCGGTGTGGACACACACGCAGAAGCACTCAGAGAATCACGAGGCACAACCAGATATGAAGAAAAATAGGATGATACATAGGAATAAGTAGATCCTGGATCAAATAGAACTGAAGCATCTCTATGGAAAACTGGAACCATACCTGTGATCACTACATCGGATGACTCGGCCTCAGTCCTAGCTCGAAAAGCATAAAATTAGGGCTGGGCCTCTAACTGGCTGGCCTCCACCTCTAACGGCCTGACTCCACCTCTAACTATCTGACCCCTGCCCCTAGCTGACTGGGCAGGTGGCGGAACAGCTGGTGCTGGAGTCATAGCACGGGAACCCTACCAAAATCTAGCAATATTTCTCGGATCACCACAAGTATAACAGGTCTTCGACTATTATGACTGTTGACCCTGGAACTGGCCATGTCTACCTGGATAACCACCCTTATGATCCCGGATTGGAGGTACATTAATATGAGCTTGTGGTGCACTACAAGCTAGCTGGCTGGAATGAGACACGTATGGGTCGTGATCACCTGAAGTACTGTAGGATGCCTGGAACACTGAATGAAATGGCGTAGGAGGATGTCCTCTACCAAAATTACCCCTGCCTCCAGATGCGACCACTGAACTAAACCGACGAGGCCTTTTATCAGACCCCTGCCCTCTCTCCTGTGTAAGAACCATCCCGATCGTCCTCGCAACACTAGCAGTCGCCTGAAAAGAAATCACACTTCAGGTCTCCTTGTCCATCTGAAGACTGATAGGGTGAGTGAGTCCCTCAATAAACCTCCTCACTCTCTCTCCCTCAGTAGGTAGTAAAAGGAGAGCATGACAGGCTAAATCCACAAAAACGGGTCTCGTATTGAGTAACAGTCATTCTGCCGTGCTGTAGAAGCTCAAATTGCCTACGGTAATCCTCTCTGAATATAGTTGTGAAAACTGCTCCCAAGTCAATGTAGGTGATCCAACTGGTTTGGTCAATGTATAATCACTCCACCGCCTCTTGGTGGAACCCGTCATCTGAAATGCAGCAAAATCAGCCCCATTGGTCTAAACTATACCCATGTTCTGCAATACCTCATGAATGCGGTCGAGATAATTCGGTGGGTCCTCGGAAGGTGTACCACTGAACTGAACTCGAAAGAGATTAGTAAACTTATCCAGTCTCAGTAAGGCCTCAAAAGACAAGGCAGGCCTATCACCAGCCTGTACCGTAACAACTGGCTGAACTACCCCAATTGGGGGGGAGGGGGTGGAGCCTGATACTAGGGAGCCATCTGCTCCGGAGCGGGAATAGTGGGAGTTTGTGCTACTCCCCTAGCATGTGAGATGACTGGTGCCACTGGAAATGTACCATTCTAGGCCACACCCTCCATAAGGCTCACCAAACGGACTAGAGCGTCCTGATGTACCAGAGTAGCTATGAATCCTTCTGGGACCTAGACTGGTATAACAGGTACAGTTTGAACCAGAACCTCTACTTCTAAATCCACCTGAGGTTTTACAACAGGTATTGTTGCTCGAGCTCTAGACTGAGCTCTACCTCTGCCTCTGCATCGACCTCTAGCGCGAACTCAGCCTCGACCTCTACCCTTGGTCATATTTGCCACCGGGGGATGTGGCCCTTGTCCTTTGGTAGATGTATTAAGCGTTCTCTCCATATGCAAGAATAGGAAGAGAGTAGTTCAATCATCGATGACAGAATAAGAAATAAATGATATTGTTCCTAAAATTCACAGCCTCTGAGAGATAAGTACAGACATCTCCGTACCGATCCTTCATATTCTAATAAGCTTGTTCGTGACTCGTGAAACCTAAGTAACCTAGTGCTCTGATACCAACTTGTCACGACCCAAAATTTCCACCTTCAGGAACGTGATGGCACCTAACATTTCACTTGCTAGGCAAGCAACCGTTAAAATAATCTTAACCATTTTTAAGCTAATTAAATTAAACATAAGTCAATTACTGAAATAATGTGCGGAAGACCATAAATATCGAATCATCACAATACCTCCCTAAATCTGTTGTCACAAGTTTACGAGCTCTAGAATGATACAAATAAAGGTCTGAATACAATTCAAGCTGTTTGAAAGATAATACACAGCTAAGCTAAGATAGAAAGGGTCTTCAAAACTACGAACGTTGTGTAGTTATACCTCAAGTATCCTCTGGGTAGCTGAATCTGAGCACATCTATGGTACGCCGCTGGGACCAACTCCAAAATCTACACAAGAAGTGCATAGTGTAGTATGAGTA
This sequence comes from Nicotiana otophora, assembly GCA_000715115.1. Taxonomy (NCBI): domain Eukaryota; kingdom Viridiplantae; phylum Streptophyta; class Magnoliopsida; order Solanales; family Solanaceae; genus Nicotiana; species Nicotiana otophora. The sequence goes on from AWOL01S0006099.1 coordinate 60,379, forward strand.
CAACCAACCCCATGTACTTCGTAAGTGTCGAGCCTAACCTCGACGAAGTGGTGACGAGGATATGACAAGACACATACGTAAACAATCTGTACAAGTATATATAAATATGAAGCAACAATAATACAATAAATAACAATTTATAAATTGGGAGGGGAGATGCGAAGGGGAATGATATAATAATTTTAGCAGGAAAAGTATCACTTAGTAGCCAATTAATTTATCAACAATAAAATGAGCAACTAATCATATGAAAATGGCACGGCACCACCCTTTGTGCTTTTACTCTCATTCCTCCCATAAACTAAGAGTTCATCCTTTTACAAAGAAAAGATGAAATATCTTCATGACAAATACATTTGGAACAAATAGTTCAAGGTGGGCAATCTAGTATTATTGTTTAACTCAACGTTGAGAATGTTTCCGGGGCAGGTACAATTCAAGTGGAGTGGTCAATTTGAAATTGTTGGTGTGACACCTTTTGGTGCATTAGACTTGAATAACAAGAAAGATGAAGTATTCTGAGTCAATGGCCACCAGGTGAAGCACTACTTGGGCAAGGTTGGAGATAGCCATATGGTGTGGATCATTTACTTCACGTGAGAGAGATTTGACATTGCTTTTCTTGGGCAACCCATGTTCTTTTCCTTTTCTTTTGCAGCTAGATGTTATTTGGGTTCTCACATGATTTGCAGTGTGCTACAGGGTTGAGTGTGACTTGAAAGAAGGGTGAACTAAAACCTGGCCAAGTGTTCAAGGATCTGCGAACCTCACAATTCTATGTGCCACAACACGAGGACATTCATGGTTGCACATTTCACATGCGGACCACACAATTATGATCTTGCAAAAGTGTAAAACTGTCACGCCCCAAAACCGAGGAGCACGACCGGCGCTCAACCAAGTGAACCCGGCCGAGCAAGCCTGTTAGATTTCATTCTACCTAAACTCATCCACGAATAGAGATAATACATATTATCATTAATTAGACGAAAATATGTTCATGTCTACAATACCAATTCATTTCCAATAGTTTCATCATTTTTAAAGTCTTAAATGGAAATGTAATACATCCACAACATAACATAGTTTGTCTTTCCCCAGCACCAATACACAACCCACATTATGTCTACGGAGCTTCTATAGATAAAGAAGAGTATAATGATAATGCCGGCAACAAGGCCCCTACTATACCTCAACCCGAATACACAAAGTACAAAAGATACATGACCCCGGGATGAAGTGGGGCTCACCAAGTCAGCTGGGAAGAAAGTGCACTGCTATCACTAATCAATATCTCCTATTGTGGAACCACCTATATCCATTGAAAGATGTAGCGCCCCCGGCAAAAAGGATGTTAGCACCGTCGAATAGCACTAGTATGTATAACTAAACACTATCTCAATAGAATGACAAATAATACAAACAAGATTATCATAATATCAGTGAAAGCCTTAATCAACATCAAACCTCATTTTAGGATCAAGACAGTGTTCAAAATACTTTCCATATCTCACGTTGGAAGATTTGTAGTATCAATATAGCATTGTCCACAATACCATTATTCACAAAACCGGTACCACCGTACTTTTAGCACGGAGTCCGATCACGACCCGATCGGCTAGGCCATCTCATTAGAGACATCAACCACAATTTCTCTCAATGACAATTCCACCGTCTTTAGCACGGAGTCTGATCACGACCCAATCGGCTAGGCTATCCATTTGGGACATCAACCACAGTTATCATTTCAATTACAATTTCCAGCATAATCACCACCATGTGTGCGGCATGGTGTCCGATCACGACCCGACCGGCTAGGACGTCTTATTTGAGACATCAACCTTTTTATATCAATCATCGTATTTCATATTACTTTCATATCTTTTCATTTTATTGGCACTAGTGGCCATTATTATAAGATCATTCTCGGCACGTTGGCCATATTTAGTATTTATGCTCACCTTATCAATTTCAAATATCATTATAATCATCAACAACAAATACAATTCACATCAAGGTGTGTAACACACATGTGAGCAACTTAGAGTCTAAGGCACATAGAGATATTTCACAAATTTGGCATAATAGCCTTCATTTGAACTTGACTTAAAGTCGAAACATTATTAATGCACAACCCATATTTTAACACATCCTCAATTGGTAACATAACATAAATAAAGCATTTGGGATGCTTGTTGAACATATATCTTTCAACCCAATCTTACTCGGAATAGCCAGTTTCATAATGAATCACTCGGGACTTACATAATTTACATGAATATCGTGGGATTCAATTCTAAGAGAAGATTTTAGCCAACATACCTCACTTGATCTTCCATACACTCTAAATGTTCTGAAATTCTTAGCAACTTCAATCTATTGTAGAAATATAACAAATTGAATCAAAATTAGGAAGATGATCATGGTTCGAGCTCATTTGAGCATTTTATCAAACACTAACTGTTCATTAAGGTTCCAAGGTCCTTTTATGGAGAATTCCATCATCCCACAACCCACTATTTACCATTTTTAGCTCAACAATCTTCCTACATTCTTTGATAACACATGCATGTAAAATAAACAACTCTCATGCCCAAATATTATCTTGCAAGTTACCCATTTTCAGAAAATTTCGAAATTAGGGTTTAGGGTGTAGAATCTTACCTCTAGGATGAAGACCTAGTGAGCTTCCCTTCTTAATCTTTCAAAACTTGAGCAAGAATTGAAGAAAAATTATTGAAGAACACATTCTCACTCTAGGGCACTCTCTCTCACTCTAAATTATCATATTATGCTATCTCATAACCTAAAAATGGAGCTCCGGAACAAGGTATGTAATCGCATAACCGATATGCGGACCGCATATCAGTCGCATAATTGATTACAAAATAGCCAAAAGAACTATCTGTATATGCGGTCACTATGCGGTCTGCATAACTGTTATGTGGTCGCATAATGCACCGCATAACAGTTATGCGGTCACATAGTCGACCACATAGTTGCTTCCAACTGATACAATTAACTGCCTCACTCTGCGACCATTATGCGGTCCCCAGAATGGTTCTACGGTAGCATAATGGACAACAGAAATGCACTTTTTCGCCAAAACATTTCCTTTACTTTCTGGTGCATTGTTCAACCCAAATATTTTCCTTTCTATAATCCTCGAACACGTAAGCCTAGTCCGGCACCATGAAACATTATTTTCTTTGCAAATTTTACCGGGCTTTACACTTAGGATCATTCGACCTCGAATGAGGGTAAAGTTTCGTCATTAGCATCTTATGCAACTCAGCTTGTTTCATACCACTTTCGAGCAGCCCCAAACTTGACTAACTCCCAAAATTTCCAAAATTTCTCCAGAGTTTCCCTTGTAACTAGGCCTATGCACCTGTCAGAGAGCCCCAGAAACACATCCTAACAAGATATACGTATTCCAACGACGTAACATAATACAAAACAACACCAAATGTGGTCTCATAAGCAATATATATCCAGAAAGGAACACTCTTAATGCAAANGATTCAATTCTAAGAGAAGATTTTAGCCAACATACCTCACTTGATCTTCCATACACTCTAAATGTTCTGAAATTCTTAGCAACTTCAATCTATTGTAGAAATATAACAAATTGAATCAAAATTAGGAAGATGATCATGGTTCGAGCTCATTTGAGCATTTTATCAAACACTAACTGTTCATTAAGGTTCCAAGGTCCTTTTATGGAGAATTCCATCATCCCACAACCCACTATTTACCATTTTTAGCTCAACAATCTTCCTACATTCTTTGATAACACATGCATGTAAAATAAACAACTCTCATGCCCAAATATTATCTTGCAAGTTACCCATTTTCAGAAAATTTCGAAATTAGGGTTTAGGGTGTAGAATCTTACCTCTAGGATGAAGACCTAGTGAGCTTCCCTTCTTAATCTTTCAAAACTTGAGCAAGAATTGAAGAAAATTATTGAAGAACACCCTCTCACTCTCTCTCACTCTAGAATATCAGATTATGTCTCAAAAATGGCCCTAAAGAGTGTATTTAACAAAATAGGGTCGGGTTTTAAAAACCCAAACATGGAGCTCCGGAACAAGTTCTGTTGTCGCATATGTGACCGCATATCGGTTGCATAATTGGTTACAAAATAGCCAAAAGAACTGCCTGTGTATGCGGTCACTATGCAGTCGGATAACTGTTATGCAGTCGCATAATGCACCGCATAACAGTTATGCGGTAGCATAGTCGACCGCATGGCTGCTTCCAGAATAGCCCTCTCCTGCTCACTTATGCGGCCATTATGCCGCCTACAGAGTGATTATGCGGTCGCATAATGGAACGCATAAATACACTTTTCCGACAAAAATTTTCCTTTACTTTCCTGTGCATTGTTCAACCCAAAACGTCCGAGCCTAGTCCGACACCATGAAACACTATTTTCTTTGCACATTTTACCAGGCCTTACACTTAAGTACTTCGAAATTTTTAGGGGTGTTACAAAAAATGCCAACTCTTTGAAGTTTGAGCCTGTCAGTGCGGGGCTAATCTGCGACCACAAGGGGAAATATGCGGCCACACCCAAAAATGTGTGGACCACACATTAATATCAAAGAATGCTAACCCATGTGATAGAGTGCGGACCGCACATGGAAATCTACGGCCGCACTTGACACCTTTTCCCTCCTAAGATTCTTAGTATAAATAGAAATCTTAAGTTCATTTTACACTTTTCCCTTACCTCGAAATCGATGTATCATAAGTGCATGGCGAGAAAACTCAAAGAACCTAGCCTCATAATCGGTCACTGACATCTGACCCTATTGGAGTTGCTCAAACTGAAACCGAAACTCTTCCCTCTGAGAGGGTGGAATATATCTGTCCAAGAATAGGCGTGTAAATTGGTCCCAAGTCATGGTAGGAGAACCTGTCACCCTGCCAAGAAGATAAGACTACCACCACTTACGGGCCCAGCCCTCCAATTGGAAAGTAGTGAAATCCACCCCATGGGACTCCAATATCCTCATATTGTGCAGTATGTCCCTACACGATCAATGAAGTATTGGGGATACTCATGTCGCTCACCTCCGAAGACGGGAGGGTGTAGTCTAGTCCATCTATCCAATTGCTTTTGCGGCTCGCCAGCCGCAACTGGTCTAGCCTCAGGTGTTGCTGCTGTAACTGGCTGGGCAACACCCACGGGTAGTGCATGTGGGGTCGAATATATGGCAGCCGCATGTTCTGGAGCCTGAGCGGTAGGGGTCTGTGCTCCTCCTCCAGCCTGAGATGTGGCTGGGTCTGCTGGAAATAAACCAGCATGGGTCATAGAATACATGAACCGTAGCATATGTCCCATGACCTCCCAAAAGCTCGGTGCTCTCATGACATCGACCGGGGCTGGCTCTACTGCGGGCACCTCGCCTTGCTCCTTAATAACGGGATCCTCCACTGGATCCGCTGGTTGTGTAACTGGGGCAACTCTGGGACATCCTCATCCCCTACCTCGGGTCGGTGCCCTCCTCCGGCCTCGGCCTCTAGCAAAGAGTGGAGTAGCTCCTCCCGGGTCCGGAACATCTGCCGCACGTGTTCTCACCATATGTGAGTCAGTAAGAGAAGAAACTTAGTACACCATCAATTGCACAATATGAGATGAATGAAGAGTAATTTCCTAACACCGTATAGCCTCTCGAAGATAAGTATGGACGTCTCTACATCAATCCGCAAGACTCTATTAGGTCTACCCATAACTTGTGAGACCTATGTGAACCTAGTGCTTTGATACCATGTTGTCACGACCCAATTCCATATCAGGCCGTGATGGCATCCATCACCGTTGCTGGACAGGCCGACAGTGATCAACCTGATGATTTTCCACTTTTAACGATTTTCCCATGTAGCAATTTTTCCTTAATTTAAACTATTTAATGACAAATAGATTTAAGTTAATAAATGAAAGTAGCTAGAAGTATTTTAACCATAGGAACTAAACAAAAATCACAAGACTACTAATGTGTGCCAAAATCTAGTGTCACAAGTATGTTGGCAACTAGTAGAATATACAAAAGATGTCTACTATACTGTCTGAAATAGAATATACGGAAACAAAACAAAAGAAAGACTCCGGCCTGCTGCTGAATGACTTGGAAGTGCAGCTCACCGTGAACTCTCGAACAAGGATCAAGTACGCGCGCCCGACTGATTACCAGGTGCACCTGCCTCAGACCCTGCACATCAAGTTCAAAAGTGTAGCGTTAGTACATAACCAAGATGTACCTAGTAAGTATCCAGCCTAACCTCGAAGAAGTACTGATAAGGGGTCGACTTTGACACTTACTATGGGCTAACAATAGTATGTCAAAATATCAATTAAGCATGGATTACATGAAGAATACAGAAACCCAATAACATGAAATAGTAAATAATCCCTTCACTAATATTAAGTCTCAAATTTATTCTTTTCGTCATTTAACAATTTATATCTTGAGCCAAAGAAGCAATATCAATTACAAATTGGTTCCAAAGATTTATCTTGCGCAAGTTATGCTGAGGTCGTACGGCCCGATCCAACATAATATTTAAATTGTGCACTACCGAGGGTCGAACGGCACGAACAATAGAGGCATATATCTGCTACCGAGGCGTTCGGCCCACTATACGGTTGCATGATCACTCTACGGACCACATAATGGCTGCACAGTGAATAAGGAGTGGGGCAAGTGTGGAGGAAAGTTTGTGGCGCATTATGCGATCGCAAATCAGTTCTGCAGTGCATTATGTGACCGTAGAGTGTGTTTCGGGGTTTCATTTTTCTGGTTTTATAAACCCGACCCAATTCTTATAAAACACTATTGGGGTCATTTTGACGTGTTGCATCTGATATTTTAGAGATAGGTGAGAGAATCTTAGAGAGAGAAAGTAATGACCTAGTCATTTGTCCATCAATTCTAGTTCACGGTTTGAAGATTTCACAAGGATCTTCCTAGGGCTTCAAAGAGGTATGAATTTCTAATACTAGTCTTCAATTTCGAGTTTGGGTAAAGATGGGTGATTGAGAGTATGATTCTTGGGTGTCAGAGTATTATTTATACATACACATACCAATAAGGTTTCTGGAAAGTTTAGTCCTGGTCAAAAAAGCGTAGAACCTAGCTGGGGCGCTGACTGGCGGGTCCCCACCTGCCTGGCCTCCACCTCTAGGACGACCCCTACCTGTATGTCCTACGCCTCTGGGAGGCCGTATAGCCGGTGCTGTAATCACGGGTTACTGGCCCTAATTTACTACCTTGCCCCGAAGCATGGGGAAGAATATCTACACATTACTGAAATCATCGTAGTCGAACCAACCTCTCGATACGGTGATCTGCTGCCCTAAAGTCTGACCCTGATGGCCCGAATACCCATTGGAAGAATCCTGGAGAGCGGGTGGGGGATATGAACTCTCTGGCATGGCACTGAAATAGGCACTAAAAGATATCTGATGACCGGGGTACCCATTGGAAGAACCCTGAACAACTTACGGGCGGTAAAAACTCTCCGACAAAGCACTAAAATAGGGTCGCGCTGGAATACCCCGAGGAGGTGGTGGTGCCGGATATGGGGGCCTGCTAGGCTGACCCCTCCCACAATGACCTCTGCCCCCAGCTGGGGAACCCCTGAACTCTCCAAAAAAATCGGACCTCTTGTCCCGCTGCATCTGCTCACTACCCCTCTAATATTAACCTTCAGTCCTCCAAGCTATCTTCACTACTAGCTGATAAGAGTCCCCATCTCAACCTTCTGGGCCAGAGTAGCCTGAATACACGAGTGCAACCCCGTAACAAACCTCCCACTCGTTCCGCTTCAGTGGGAAGTATCATAAGTGCATGGCGAGACAACTCAGATAACTTCGCCTCATAATCGCTCACTGACATCTGTCCCTGCTAGAGCTGCTCAATCTGAAACCGTAACTCTTCCCTCTGAGAGGGTGGAATACACCTATTCAAGAATAGGAGTGTCAATTGGACCCAAGTCATACGAGGAGAACTTGTCGGACTGCCAAGAAGATAAGATTGCCACCACTTACCGGCCCTGCCCTCCAACTGGAAAGTAGTGAAATCCACCCCATGGCACTCCAATATCCTCATGTTGTGCAGTTTGTCCCTGCACCAATCAATGAAGTGCTGGGGATCCTCATGTCGCTCACCTCCGAAGCCAAGAGGGTGTAGTCTAGTCCATCTATCCAATAGCTTCTGCGGCTCGCCAGCCGTAACTGGTCTCAGCTCAGGTGCCGCTGTTGTAACTAGCTGGGCACCGCCCATGGGTAGTGCACGCGGGGTCTGATATATGGCAGCCGCATGTTCTGGAACCTGAGCTGTAGGGGTTTGTGCTCCCCCTCCAGCCTGAGATATGGCTGGGTTTGCTGGAAATAAACCAGCATGGGTCATAGAATCCATGAACCATAGCATACGGCCCATGACCTCCCGAAAGCCCGGTGCTGTCATGAAATCGACCGGGGCTGGCTCTGCTGCGGGCACCTCGCCCAGCTCCTTAATAATCGGATCCTCCACTGGATCCGCTGGTGGTGCAACTGTGGCAACTCTGGGACGTCCTCATCCCCTACCTCGGGCAGGTGCCCTCCCCCGGCCTCAGCCTCAGCCGCTAGCAACAGGGGGAGTAGCTCCTCCCAGGTCCGGAACATCTACCCCGTGCGTTCTCACTTTCTGTGAGAGAGTAAGAGAAGAAACTTAGTACACCATCAACTGCACGAAAGGAGATGAATGAATAGTAATTTCCTAACACCCTATATCCTCTCAAAGATAAGTACGGAAGTCTTCGTACCGATCCGCAAGACTCTATTAGGCCTGCCCATAACTTGTGAGACCTACATGAACCTAGTGCTCGGATACCATGTTGTCGCGATTTAATTGTGTATCAGGCCGTGATGGCATCCAACACCATTGCTGGACAAGCCGACAGTGATTAACCTGATGATTTCCTACTTTTAACAAGTTTCCCATGTAGCAAATTTTCCTTAATTTAAAAGATTTAATGAGAAACATATTTAAGTTAATAAATGAAAGTAGCTAAAAGTATTTATAACCATAGGAACGAAACCAAAATCACAAGTCTACTAATGTGTGCCAAGATCTAGTGTCACAAGTATGTGGGCAACTAGTAGAATATACAAAATATGTCTACTATACTGTCTGAAATAGAATATACGGAAACAAAACAAAAGAGAGACTTCGGCCGGCTGCTGAACGACTCGGAAGGGCAGCTCACCGTGAACTCTCGAACCAGGATCCAGTACGCACGCTGGACGGATAACCAGGTGCACCTGCCTCATACCCTGCACATCAAACACAGAAGTGTAGCGTTAGTACATAACAAACATGTACCCAGTAAGTATCCAGTCTAACGTCGAAGAAGTAGTGATGAGGGGTCGACTTTGACACTTCCTACGGGCTAACAATAATATATCAATATATTAATTAAGCATGGATTACGTGAAGAATATAGAAACCCAATAACAGGAAATAGTAAATAATCCCTTCACTAATATTAAGTCCCAAATTTATTCTTTTCGTCATTTAACAATTTATATCTCGAGCCAAAGAAGCAATATCAATTACAAAATGGTTCCAAATATTTATCATGCGCAAGTTATGCCGAGGTCGTTCGGCCCGATCCAACATAATATTTAAACTGTGCATTGCCGAGGGTCGAACGACACAAACAATAGATGCATCTATCTGCTACCAGGCATTCGACCTACTCCACAAAAGAGAAAATACATTTACAACAACCAATTTCAGATTTATTAAGGGGAACTTATTCAAGAGAAAACCAAATTCTCATTAACGGTCAAGAAAATGAAGTTTAACCTTTTACAACTTCCTTTATCAAGTTAATGTTATTTAAGCACTTAAATTAACAAATTGGGTACAAGCATTTGTAAGCATAGCATGATATGGGTCCTAGACTATATGGACAATAGCATAATTAGTAGATACGTACGGACTCTCGTCACCTCGTGCGTACGTATCCCCCACAAATAGAAGCACATTCTTAATTACATTTACCTATCGGGTTAATTCCCTCTTACAAGGTTAGAAAAGAGACTTACCTCGCCTCAAGAGTACTTCCCGGTTCAAGAATGCGCTCACACCCTAAAGTCGGTGCCGAATCAATCCCAAACTAATCAAATAGTATATAAACTAATCAATACATGCTAAAAAATTCGTATTCCAACTATTAAAGAGGTTACCCAACCTTAAAACATGATTATAAAAATTCACCCCCAGGCCCACTTGCCCGGATTCCAAACATTTTCGAAGAAAGTTGTTACCCATAACCTTAGGAACATAAATATATGATTTACACTAAGTCCCATAACCATTTTGCATGGTAAAATAACATTTTTATTAAACCCTAGGTTTTTCATCTAAACCCATTATTTCTACCAATTTCCATGTTAACATCTACCCATAATCTATGTATTAAACTCCCATTAAGTAGACATTACTTACCTAACAAAGATAGGTCGAAATACCCTCATTAAAAGCTCTCACATCACCCAAGAGTGGAAGAAAATGTGATAAATATCGCCTAAGTCCCGTATTAAATGAACCCTCACTGCCCATCGACTTTCGCACCTGCGGTGCTTTGTGCCACATCTGCGGTCCCGCACCTCTGGCAAATGCCTCACAAGTGCACCTTTCCCTCGCCTGGCCAGGCTCCGCATCTGCGGATAAGGAGGGTCGCTTCTGCGAGCCTAGCCGCACATGCGACCATGGCTCTCGCACCTGTGCTTACGCAGGTGCGCCCAAGCTTCCGTATCTATGGATTCTGTGATGCCCTCCATTTCTCGCTTATATGGCTCATGGCTCGCACCTGCAAGCCCGCACCTACTACTGCCCAAGGGCACCTGGAAGCCCGAATCTGCGCTCACGCAAGTCCGATTGACATTCGGGGCCCCCAGGGGCCCGCCCGAACATACCAACAAGCTTAGAATCATAAAACGGACTCGCTCAAACTGTCGGAATGCCCGAAACAACATTAAAACTAAGAATCGCACCTCAAAACCAATTGAATCAAACTTATGAACTTCAAGTTCCTCTATTCACTTAACATGCGCCAAAACGTACTTAGACTACTCGGATTGACACCAAATTTTGCGTGCAAGTCTTAAATGACATTACGGAACTATGACCTGTCTCGAAATTCTGTTTGGACCTCGATAACAACAAAAACATGCTCCAAGACATATTTAAAGAACTTCAAAATTCTTCAAGAACAAACTTTTGATATTAGGCGCCGAAACGCTCCCTGGTCATTGTAAAACCCCGAAAAATTTCAAAGTACTTATGTGTAAAGCGCGGTAAAATTTGCAAAGAAAATAATATTACATGGTGCCGGACTAAGCTTACGTGTTGAGGAAAGTAAAGGAAACTATTTGGCGGAAAAGCGCATTATTGCGTTCCATTATGTGACTGCATAATCATTTTGCGGGCCGCATAATGGCCGCAGAAGTGAGCAGGAGAAGTCAAAATCTTGCAGCAGCTATGCGGTCGACTATGCGGCCGCATATTTGTTATGCGGTACATTTTGCGACCGCATAGTAACCGCATACACAGGCAGATTTTTGATCATTTTGTTAGCAATTATGCGATCGATATACGGTCCGCATAACCACTATGCGGTCGCATATGCGACCACAGAACCGTTCCGGAGCTCTATTTTTAGGTGTTTAAAACCCAACCCTATTTTGTTAAATACACTCTTTGGGTCATTTTTGAGCTATAATCTGATATTTTAGAATGAGAGAGAGTGCCCTAGAGTTTGAAGGTGTTCTTCAATAATTGTTCTTCAATTCTTACCCAAGTTTTGGAAGATTAAGAAGGAAAACTAACTAGGTCTTCATCCTAGAGGTAAGATTCTACACCCTAACCCTCACTTTCGAATTTTATGTAGAAATGGACAACTAGCAAGATACTTTCTGGGCAGGAGGTTTGTTTATTTATATGCATGTATTATAAAAGGGTGTAGGAAGATTGTTGAGCTAAAAATGGTAAAGATTGGTTTGTGGGATGACTGAATTCTCCATAAAAAGACCTTGGAACCTTAATACACGCTTAGTGTTTGATAAAATGCTCAAATGATCTAGGACCATGATCACCTTCCTAATTTTGATTCAATTTGTTATATTTCTACAATAGATTGAAGTTGCTAAGAATTTCGGAACATTTTAGAATTTACGGAAGCTCAATTGAGGTATGTTGGCTAAACCCTTTTGTTAGAATTTGATACCACGATATTCATGTGAATTATGTAAGTCCCGAGTGGATCATTATAAAATTGGCTGTTCCGAGTAAGATTGGGTTGAAAGATATAAGTTCAACAAGTATTCCAAATGCTTTATTTATGTTATGTTGTCAATTCAGGATGTGCTAAAAATATGGGTTGTGCATTAGAAATGTTCGACTTCAAGTTAAATTCAAACGAAGGCTATTACACCAAATTTTGTGAAATATCTCTATGTGCCTTAGACTCTTAATTGCTCACATGTTTACTACATACCTTGATTTGAACTGCTGTTGTTATTGTTGATGATCTTGATGTTAGAAAGTGAAAAGGTGGGCATGAAATACTAAGTATGGCCAACGTGCCAAGAAGGATCTTAGAATAATGGCCATTAGTGCCAATGAAATGAAAAGATGTGAAAGTAATATGAAATGCGATGATTGATATAAAAAGGTTGATGTCTCAAATAAGACATCCTAGCCGGTCGGGTTGTGATCGGACACCATGCCGCACACATGGTGGTGATTAGGCTGGAAATTACAATTGAAATGATAATTGTGTTTGATGTCCCTAATGGATAGCCTAGCCGATCGGGTCGTGATCAAACTCCGTGTTAAAAACGGTGGTATTGATATTTAGAGTAATTGTGGTTGATATCTCTAATGAGATAGCCTAGCCGATTGGTTCATGATCGGACTCCGTGCTAGGAGTAAGGAATAATGGTATTGTGAATAATGGTATATCGATATTAAAAATCTCCCAATGTGAGATATGGAAATTAATTTGAACAGTGTCTTGATCCTAAATTAAGGTTTGATGTTGATTAAAGCTTCCTTTGATATTATGATAATCTTGTTTGTATTATTTGTCATTGTATTGAGAGGGTGTTTAGTTATACATACTAGTGATATTCGACAGTACTAACTTCCCTTTTGCCGGGGGCGCTGCATCTTTCAATGGATGCAGGTAGTTCCACAATAGGAGATATTGGTCAGTGATAGCAGTGCACCTTCTTCCCAGCTGACTTGATGAGCCCCACTTCATTCCGGGGTCATGAATCTTTTGTACTTTGTGTATTCTGTTTGAGGTATAGCCGAGGCCTTGTTGCCGGCATTATCATTGTACTCTTCTTTATCTATAGAGGCTCTGTAGACATAGTGTGGGTTCTGTATTGGTTCTGGGAGAGAGAAACTATGCTATGTTGTGGTTGTATTACTTGTCCATTTGAGAGTTTAAAAATGGTGAAACTTATGGTAAGAAATTGGTAATTGCAGATATGACCACTTTATTGTTTAATTAAGGAAAACATATATTATCTCCATTCGTGGATGAGTTTGGGTAGTCTAATAGGCTTGCTCGATAGGGTTCACTCGGTTGAGTTCCGGTTGCGCTCCTTGGTTTTGGGGCATGACAAACTTGGTATGAGAGCCTAAGGTATTAATGTGTCCTAGGATGTCTCGGAGCCGTGTCTAGTAGATTCCTTATTATCGGTGTGTTGTCGACCACATCTATAATTAGGATGCCACATGGGCATTTAGGAATAATACCCTTCTTTCATGTTCTTGATCATGCGATAAAACTGGTTGTAAGATTGTTCCTCCTTTAACTCCTGAGTTGCTCTAATATTTAGTTCATGGTACCTAAGAAGAAGACAAGAACTGGCCAAAGAGCCAATGTCACCTCAGGAGTGATAATTGATCCTATAATGGATAATGCGGGTGAGCACCCAACGAGTGAGGATATTCCTCCAGTTACTACACTTCCTGACTATACTAAAACTGATCAGACCGCACTTGTCTCTACACCTGCTGAAGGTGCAACAGTTTCTCTAACTGATATACCAGTTCCACCTCTAGTTCCAGCTTCTGATTCTGGTGTTTGTGATGTTGATATTTGATGAGCCATACAGATGTTGGCTCAAATAGTGGCTTCCCAGGCCCAAAGGCCAAATGTTGCACCTACTTCTTCCAGTCAGCCAGGGGATTCTACTAGTTCCAGGGTGAACAGGTTTCTCCAGTTAGATCCTCCAGTGTTCATGGGTACTAATTCAGAGGAAGATCCCCAGGATTTCCTTGATGAGATGCACAAGATTCTCAGAGTTATGCATGCTACTGAAATAGAGGTGGTGGAATTGGCCTCCTACCGCCTGAAAGAGGTGGCATATTCTTGGTTTGAACTGTGGGAGGAGTCCCGTGAAGAAGGGAGCCCTCCGGCGAGGTGGGGTGAGTTTGCTGATGCCTTGATTGATCATTTATTGCCTACCGAGACTAAGGCAGCCCATGCTGCTAATTTTGAGAACTTGAGGCAAGGTAGCCTGAGTATGTGGGATTACTATATGAGATTCGCGTACTAGTCTAAGTATGCTATTTACATGTTGCCCACTATGGAGGCTAGAGTGCGCTGATTTGTACAGGGCCTTAGTCCCTTAGTAATTAATGAGGCTGCTAAAGTTGCCTTGAATTTTGATATGAACTATGGAAAGATGGTGGCATTCGCTCAAGCCACAGAGTCCCACAAACTAAGGATCTAAATGGCTCAAAAGGGTAGTAATAAGGCCCAGTCGACGGGAAACATTGTGGTTCTTCGAGTGGTGGCAAGTCAACATTAAGAGGAGGTCATTAGGGCCATCACAGTCCTTTGCTCAGTCTTCGTCTAGTGCACCGCCATCAAGGCCTAGTTAGCAGCAACAATGGATCCATTTCAGGCCCAGTCAGAGCAACATGTGCTCATATCAGTAGGGTCATCATTGTGGTAGATTCTAGCAGTAGAGGAGGCCCCCATATCCTCGTTGTAAAAAGATGCACCTAGGAATATGCTACATAGACTTACCCAACAACAACAACAACAACAACCCAGTATAATCCTACTAGTGGGGTCTGGGGAGGGTAGTGTGTACGCAGACCTTACCCCTACCCTGGGGTAGAGAGGCTGTTTCCAAATGACCCTCGGCATCCTTCCCTCCATGAACTCCCCACCTTGCTCTTGGGGTGACTCGAACTCACAACCTCTTGGTTGGAAGTGGAGGGTGCTTACCATCAGAGCAACCCACCTTGTCTAAAAATGCATGTGCTACAAATGCAGATTGAGGGGTCACATTCAGAGGGATTATCTTTCGTCCCGCCATGGTGCGGGCATGGGCATGGCACAACCAGACAATTCTGTAGCTACTACATCCACAGCACCTCCTCTAGCTCGAGGCACTCCAACACCGTAGGGCGTGGTGCAGCTAGTGGTGGAGCACAGAGTTCACAAGGATCCGGTCGTTTCTATGCTATGAGGGGTCGCCAGAATTCAGAGGCTTCTCCACATGTTGTCACAGGTATATTAACCATCCAATCTCATGATGTATATGCCCTTATTGATCTTGTTTCCACTTTGTCATATGTCACACCTTATGTTGCTATGGAATTTGGGATAGAACCAGAACAGGTTTATGAGTCGTTCTCTGTATCTACTCCGATTGGTGAGTCTATTTTAGCCGCACGGGTTTATAGGGATTGTGTTTTCACATTGCGTGGTCGGGACACTGGGGCTGATCTTATTGAATTGGGAATGGTAGATTTTCACGTGATAATGGGGATGGATTTGCTTTATTCATGTTTTGCCAAGATTGATTGCCGAACCAGAACTGTAAGGTTCGAATTTCAAAATGAGCCAGGTTTTGAGTGGAAGGGTGATGATGTGGTGCCAAAGGGTGGGTTTATTTCCTACCTTAAGGCCACAACGATGATCAAAAAGGGATGTATTTACCATGTGGTCCGGGTTACGGACACCGATGCTGAGGCAACTAAACTAATGTTCGTGCCTGTTGTGAATGCATTTTCGGGAGTCTTTCCAGATGAACTCCCTGGGATCCCACCATATAAGGAGATTGATTTTGGGATTGATATGATGCCAAACACATATCCTATATCTATTCCACCCTACAGAATGGCACCAGCTTAATTGAAGGAGCTAAAGGAACAATTAAGAGATTTGTTAGAAAAGGGTTTCATCTGGCTGAGTGTGTCGCTTTGGGGAGCACCAGTCCTTTTTGTAAGAAAGAAAGATGTGTCACTGAGGATGTGTATTGACTATCAGCAGCTTAATAAGGAACCATTAAAAAATAAGTATCCACTGCCAAGGATAGATGACTTGTTTGACCAATTGCAAGGTGCTAGGTACTTCTCCAAAATTGATTTAAGATCCGGGTATCACCAATTGAAGATCATAAAGTGGGATATTTCGAAAACATCTTTTAGGATCCGGTATGGGCATTTTGAATTTCTGGTGATGTCTTTTGGGCTAAAAAATGCCCCAGCAGCCTACATGGATCTTATGAATCGCATTTGTAAGCCATTCATTGACTCCTTTGTGATAGTGTTCATTGACAATACTCTTGTATATTCACGAAGTCAGGAGGACCATGCTGACCATCTCAGGGTAGTTCTGCAAACCCTGCATCAGCACAAATTATATGCAAAGTTTTCAAAATGTGAATTTTGGCTCGAGTCGGTTATATTCTTGGGTCATGTTGTCTTTAATGAAGGAATTAAGGTTGATCCTCAGAAAATTGTAGCTGTAAAGAATTGGTTGAGGCCTACAACTCCAACAGAGATTTATAGTTTCTTAGGCTTAGCTGGATATTACAGAACGTTCGTGGCGGGGTTTTCTACTCTTGCCTCTCCATTGACTAAATTGACGCAGAAGGCAATTAAGTTGCAATGGTCAGATGCTAGTGAAAAGAGTTTCCAGGAATTGAAAGCAAAATTGACTACGGCACCGGTGTTGACTCTACCAGAGGGTATAGATGGATTTGTGGTATATTGTGATGCTTCAAGAATCAGGCTTGGGTGTGTATTAATGCAACATGTGAAGGTGATAGCTTATGCTTCTAGGCAACTCAAGAATCATGAAAAGAACTATCTAACACATGATTTAGAACTTGCAGTAGTGGTATTTGCATTTAAAATTTGGTGTCATTATTTATATGGGGTCCATTTGGATATATTCACGGACCATAAGAGCCTTCAATATATTTTCAAACAGAAGGAATTGAATCTGAGGCGTAGAAGATGGCTTGAATTACTCAAGGATTATGACATTGATATTTTATACCATCCGGGGAAAGCTAATGTTGTGGAAGATGCTCTTAGCCGAAAATCTATGGGTAATTTAGCACACTTGGAGGCATACCAAAGGCCACTNTTGAATCTGAGGCAGAGAAGATGGATTGAATTACTCAAGGATTATGACATTGATAGTTTATACCATCCGGGGAAAGCTAATGTCGTGGAAGATGCTCTTAGCCAAAAATCTATGGGTAGTTTAGCACACTTGGAGGCATACCAAAGGCCACAGGCCAAGGAAGTTAATCGATTGGCTAGTTTGGGAGTTCGTTTTACGGACTATAGTGAAGGAGGGTAATTGTGCAGAATAGGGCTGAATTATCGCTTGTTGTGGAAGTCAAAGAGAAGCAATACAACGATCCATTGTTGGTGCAATTGAAAGAGGGTATTTATAAATATAAGACTATGGCCATTTCTCTTGGCATGGATGATGGTACACTAAGGTACCAAGGGAAACTATGTGTTCTAAATGTGGATGGTCTCCGTGAAAGAATTTTGACTGAAGCTTACACTACTAGGTATTTCGTGCATCTAGGTTCTACAAAAATGTATCATGATCTTAAGGAAGTCTATTGGTGGAATGATATGAAGAGGAATGTGGCGGACTTTGTGGCAAGATGTTTGAATTGTCAACAAGTGAAGGCCAAACACTAAAGACACGGTGGATTGGCACAGAACATAGAAATTCCAATGTGGAAATGGGAAATGATTAATATGGACTTTGTGGTAGGATTACCGTGCACTCCGTGTAAGTTTGCCTCAATTTGGGTGATTGTGGATTGACTCACGAAGTCAGAACACTTTTTGTCGGTTAAGTCTACTAACACAGCGGATCAGTATGCTCAGTTGTATATTAAAGAAATAGTCAGGTTGCATGGCACCTCAGTTTCCATCATTTCTGATCGGGGAGCACAATTCACTGCTAATATTCGGAAGTAATTTCAGAAAGGTTTGGGTACTCAGGTGAATATTAGTATAGCCTTTCACCCGTAGATTGTCGAGCAGGCAGAGCGGACTATTCAAACACTTGAGGATATGTTGCGTGCTTGTCTACTAGACTTCAAAGGTAGCTGGGATGATCATTTACCACTTATAGAATTTGCATACAACAATAGCTATCATGCTAGCATTTAGATGGCACCGTTCGAGGCTTTATATGGTAGGAGATGTAGATCTCCCATTGGGTGGTTCGAAATTGGGGAAGCAGGTTTGATAGGGCCAGATGTTGTGCATCAAGCTATGGAAAAAGTTAAAATCATTAAGGAGCAGTTGAAGCCTGCTCAGAGTTGTCAAAAATCCTATTCGGATGTTCGTCGTAGGGATTTGGAGTTCCAAGAAGATGATTGGGTATTCTTGAAAGTTTCCCACATGAAGGGTGTAATGCGATTTGGTAAGAAAGGGAAATTGAGTCCGCGGTATGTCGGACCGTACAAAATCATTCAGAGGATCGGTGAGGTGGCGTACAAGCTTGAGCTACCGCTTAAGATGTCATTAGTACACCTGGTGTTTCATGTGTCTATGTTGAAGAAAGTAGTTAGAGATCCGACACTCATTATTCTGGTTGAGACTATTGAGGTAAATGAGAAATTGACTTACGATGAGATTCCAGTTTCTATTATTGATCAGCAAGTCCTAAAATTGAGAAATAAAGAAATTGCCTCCGTGAAAGTGTTATGGCGAAACCAACAGGTTAAAGAGGCTACTTGGGAGGCCGAGGGAGAAATGAAGAAAAAGTATCCTTATTTGTTTGAATGAGCATGTATTTAAAGTTGTGATATAGGATATCATGTGAACAATTGGCATTAAGGGTGTTCCTTTCTGGATATATATTGCTTATGAAACCACATTTGGTATTGTTTTGTATTATGTTACGTCACTGGAATACGTATATGTTGTTAGGATATGTTTCTAGGGCTCTCTAACAGGTGGATAGGCCTAGCTACAAGAGAAACTCTAGCAAAAGTTTTGGAAATTTTGGGAGTTAGTCAAATTTGGGGATGCTCGAATGTGGTATGAAACAAACTGAGTTGCATAAGATGCTAATGACGGATTTGTACCCTCATTCGAGGACGAATGATTCCAAGCGGGATGAGAATGTAACACCCCAAAAAATTTCGAAGTATTTAAGTTTAAATCCCGGTAAAATTTGCAAAGAAAATAATGTTTCATGGTGTCGGACTAGGCTTACGTGCAGGCTCGGACTTTTTGGTTGAACAATGTACCGGAAAGTAAAGGAAAATTTTTGGCGAAAAAGCGCATTTATGCGATCCATTATGCAACCACATAATCACTCTGCGGGCCGCATAATGGCCGCAGAAGTGAGCAGGAGAGGTCCAAATCTGGCAGCAGCTATGCGGTCGACTATGCGACCGCATAACTGTTATGCGGTACATTATGCAACCGCATAAGTGGACCGCATAGTGACCGCATACACAGGCAAATGTTTGATCATTTTGTCAGCAATTATGCGACCGATATACGGTCGCTTATGCGACCATAGCACCGTTCCGGAGCTCCATATTTGGGTTTTTAAAACCCGACCCTATTTCATTAAATACACTCTTTGGGTCATTTTTGAGCTATAATCTGATATTTTAGAGTGAGAGAGAGTTCCCTAGAGTGATAAGGTGTTCTTTAATAATTGTTCTTCAATTCTTGCCCATGTTTTGGAAGATTAAGAAGGGAAACTCACTAGGTCTTCATCCTAGAGGAAAGATTCTACATCCCAACCCTCACTTTCGAATTTTACGTAGCAATAGACAACTAGCAAGATAATTTCTAGGCAAGAGGGTTGTTTATTTAAATGCATGTGATATAAAAGGGTGTATGAATATTGTTGAGCTAAAAATAGTAAAGATTGGGTTGTGGGATGATGGAATTCTCCATAAAAGGACGTTGGAACCTTAATGCACACTTAGTGTTTGATAAAATGCTCAAATGAACTGGGACCATGATCATCTTCCTAATTTTGATTCAATTTGTTATATTTCTACAATAGGTTGAAGTTGCTAAGAATTCCGGAACATTTTAGAGTTTAAGGAAGCTCAGTTTAGGTATGTTGTCTAAACTCTTCTCCTAGAATTGGATCCCACAATATTCATGTGAATTATGTAAGTCCCGAGTGGATAATTATAAAATTGGCAGTTCCGAGTAAGATTGGGTTGAAAGATATAAGTTCAACAAGTATTCCAAATGCTTTATATATGTTATGTTATCAATTGAGGATGTGTTAAAAATATGTGATGTGCTTTAGAAACGTTCGACTTCAAGTTAAATTCAAACGAAGGCTATTATGCAAAATTTTTTGAAATATCTCTATGTGCCTTAGACTCTTAATTGCTCACATGCTTACTACATAACATGATTTGAACTGTTGCTATTATTGTTGATGATGTTGATGTTAGAAAGTGAAAAGGTGAGCATGAAATACTAAATATGGCCAACGTGCCAAGAATGATGTTATAATAATGACCATTAAAGCCAATGAAATGAAAAGATGTGAAAGTAATATGAAATGCAATGATTGCTATATAAAAAGGTTGATGTCTAAAATAAGACAGCCTAGCCGGTCAGGTCGTGATCAGACACCATGTCACACACATGGTGGTGATTGTGCTTGAAATTATAATTAAAATGGTAATTGTGGTTGATATCCCTAATGGATAGCCTAGTCGATCGGGTCGTGATCGAACTCCGTGTTAAAGATGGTAGTATTGATATTGAGAGTAATTGTGGTTGATGTCTCTAGTGAGATAGCCTAGCTGATCGGGTAGTGATCGGACTCCGTGCTGGGAGTACGGTGGTATTGGTATGGAGAATAATGGTATTGTGAATAATGGTATATCGATACTAAAAATCTCCCAATGTGAGATACGAAAATTAATTTGAACAGTGTCTTGATCCTAAATTGAGGTTTGATGTTGATTAAATATTCCTTGAGAGGGTGTTTAGTTAAACATACTAGTGCTATTCGACAGTACTAACGTCCCTTTTGCCGGGGGCGCTGCATCTTTCAATGGATGCAGGTGGTTCCACAATAGGAGATATTGGTGAGTGATAGTAGTGCACCTTCTTCCCAGCTGACTTAGTGAGCCCCACTTCATTCCGGGGTTATGAATCTTTTGTACTTTGTGTATTCTATTTGAGGTATAGCCGGGGCCTTGTTACCGGCATTATCATTATACTCTTCTTTATATATAGAGGCTCCGTAGACATAGTGTGGGTTGTGTATTGGTGCTGGGAGAGACAAACAATGTTATGTTGTGGTTGTATTACTTGTCCATTTGAGACTTTAAGAATGGTGAAACTTATGGTAAGAAATTGATAATTGCATATATTACCACTTTATTGTTTAATTAAGGAAAACATGTATTATATCCATTCGTGGATGAGTTTGGGTAGAAGGAAATCTAACAGGCTTGCTCAGTCGGGTTCACTCGGTTGAGTGCCGGTCGCGCTCCTCGGTTTTGGGGCGTGACAGTCATCCAAAACTCGAACCGAGCATACGCCCAAGTCCGAAATCATCATACAAACCTATTGGAACTATCAAATACCGATCCCGAGGTCGTTTATTCAATATGTTGACCGAAGTCAAACTTTGCCTTTTAGGCCAAATTAAGGAACCAATTGTTCCGATTTCAACCCAAACCCTCCCAAATATCAAACTAACCATCTCTCCACGTCATAAAATAGTAAAAGCACATACGGGGAGTCTTATTTAGGGGAATGGGGTCCTAGAAAGCAAAACGACAAATCGGGTCGTTACAACATTTATTTCTTTTATTATCAAATTCAATATTAATATATTCTCTTAATTTGTGCTAAGTTAAATCACATATCCTTAAAACCGCATATATGTTCAATTTTTATCCATTTTTAGGGTAAACAGTTTGGCGCCCACCGTGGGGCTAAGGATAATAGTGATTTCCTAGTACTATCTTTCGTAACACACACTATTTTTCACTTGTTCTTGTGAGTATCTTTGATTTCAGGATCAACATATCGATCTCTAAGGCAATATCCATACACGTGGACAATAACTTCGGTCATCATGACGAAAATGACAACATAGCACTAGGAAACAACGTACCTCCAGTTGGCCTCGATGGAGTTCCGGCTGTAGATCCCGTCGATGTCAGCTCGCATGTAGCTGTCAATATAAATTTGGGAATCGATCCCGAGAGTAGCATCCATAGGGATGTCTGATCGTCCGCTCAAAGCGCACATAGCGGCAAAGAGGGCGGAATCAGCCTTCGGGTGATCTTCGAGATGTTGCATGCTCGACAAGCTGCGATAGCCTAGCTCCAAAACAAGAATCATGCACCAAGAAGGATCGAGCGCGATACATCCAAGAAAGTTGTTCACAGGGTCGAATCGATGTCAAGGAAATCGACCGGGAATGAATCGGGGGTCGATCTCGCAATCATAAAGATGCTCGAAGAACTAATGAAATGAGTTGAGTCGGGGGAAAAGAAGATCAAAGCAAACGACAAGAAGGTGGAAACTTATAATGTCACGACCCAAAATCCCACCACAGGCGTCGTGATGGCACTTAGTCTCTAAGACTACGTAAGTCGATTATAATTACAATTCAAGCCATCTTTTTAATAGAAACTAAGAGCGGAAATAATTTACAAACAACCTCCCAAGACTGGTAATACTGAGTCACGAACTCTAACTGAATATATGAAATGATCTCAAGGATCAAATACTCAATACTGTTCGATTAATAATTAATAGAAGAATAAAAATGGAAAGACTCCAAGGGACTGCGACAACCGAGCAGCTTTACCTTGAATCCTTATGATTGCACTCTAACTCTGTCCGAGTCCGATATCTGCAATACCTGGCTCAGCAAAAGAATATGCAGAAGTGTATTATGAGTACACCACAGTTGGTACCCAGTAAGTATCAAGACTAACCTCAGTGGAGTAGTGACGAGCTACAATCAAGACACTCACTAGTCTAATAACTTGTGCAATATAGTATACAACAATAATAGGAAATAAATAACAATGATGGCAACAATAATCAACCAATGATATACACAGCAGGGCAACAAAAACACCATAGATATTGCTCATCAAATAATCAATACAAGTACAACCAATTAATCAAGTCCTCCAGATATAAATCTTCCGCCTATATGCTTTTCAAGTAATACTCTTTAAGATATAATACTTTCCAATAAATATATTTTGAATATACTCCTTTAAAATAAATATCTTTCCAATATAATTTTTTCAAACAAATATCTTTCAAATAATAGTCATTTTGTGACACTTCATTTCATAATCATAAAATACGGGTCTTAACCCACTTTCATATTTCCACGGCACCTCGTTCCAGTTTCTCTATCATAACCGCACAGACAACTGACGTGCCAATATCATCATCATTTACTCACGGAACCTCGTGCCATATTTCATATCACAACTTCAGGGACAATTCACTTTTCAATATCATCATTATTTACTCACAGCACCTCGTGCCAACATTTTATTTCATAATCTGCCCGGCAATAGCCGCAGGCTCCCAATTTCAACATAGATCAGACTATTATCAAGTTTACCGAAACAACAAGACAAATTGCACAAGATATAAAAATAAACACAAGGAAAATCAAAGCATCAAATGAAAATTACCAACACAATAACCCCACATTATCACATAAAAATTACCAACACAATAACTCCACCACATCACATATCATCCCTGACTATATCCACCCTTATCTCTCTTATGGCCACCCTTATCACTCCTATAGTAGCCTCCCTTATCCCTCCGCCCTGACAATATCAATAGCCACCCTTATCGCTCATATAGCCACCCTTATCGCTCCGTATAATAGTCACCCTTATCGCTAAACTTAGACAATATCCTAACACACATAACCACAGTGAAATGCCACCCTTATATCCTTATAATAATAACTCAAATTATACAACAATTTACATGGAATATTATCACGACAACACAACGCAATCAAGTAGGAGTCTGATTATTAGACCCAGAAAATTATAGAAATCATGATTAAGAACATTGCAGACTTACTCTAATATTAGAGGTACAAGATAGATAGTACACCAACCATATTCTATAGTGGCTTTACGATAAATCCAGTTAGAAAAAGTACCAGCCTCATAAGAAGTCAGTATGAAGCTCCCACCGGATTATGTATGCACCAAAGGTGCAAGTATTATAATAGAGCTTCAAGTTGTAGATGTCAATTATACCTATGTAGAAGGAAGGTTATGAAAGAGATAAAAGACGTGATAATAGTTTATACTTAAGATAGAAGGATAGAAGCGATCGAATTCAGTATCCAGGAATGATAGCAGTGTCGTCCGTGGCAAACCTTCCAGCCTATGGTTTTTAGGTATCGAGAGGTCTAGTTAAAAGAGTAAAGAAGAGTTTGAAACGATGTGATGTTCCACTTGATGTTCCAGAATGACACAAGAAAATCTATTGTGCAAGAAAGTTGAAGGAAGATTGCAAGTAGTACAAATTAATATGTGTTAGTCGCAAGCTAAAGTATGGTAAAGCGACAAGGTTTTAGGAAGACAAAAGTAAGGATAAGAAAAGGAGAGTAAGAAGGTGATGAAAATGAATAAGTCCTCGGGATTAAGCCCAAGAAAACAAGAAGAGCTGATGGGTTCTCTAAGTTACAGAAAACTCAGTATAGCCTGAATAAAATCAAAGGAGTCTAAGACTAATACCATTTTGAAGAGATTGAATGTTACCCTAGTAGTAGAATGAGGGTATGATTGTGATAGATAAAGGATGACGTTTGGGCCTTCAATTGAGTAATGACTTGAAGATGATTTCATGAATTGTACGGGATATTAATACCCATGTAAGGTGAGTCACATTGGGATGCTATAAAATACGGTTATGGAAGTATAGTATCACCCCTAGGTGGATCAATCTAATCATTTCAGATGTTCCCCGATGAGACATAAGCCCTAGCGGAAGTGTTACAAAGAAGATCAAGGTATCAATGGTAGATTATAGATGAATATTGAGGTGAATCAACAATGGATGGATAAGGGTTACAAAGTATGAGATGAGAGTAGGTTGTCATTCTTAAGATAAACAGTAACGAGGAAGCATTAAAGGACTTAGATTTATACATCTATGATAAGAAGCGAGAGACTAACCTGGAATTGGGTAGCAGAACTCGATAATAATAAAACCAAGGTACGAGTTATGGTATAGTATGACCTACCTAGATGGAGTAAAGTAATACGGATGCATAACCAAGTCTATCAAATAAGATATAACAATATTCGTAAGTTCGACAAAGTACCGAGCGAAGAACTTCAGTATACCTATAGATGCCCAGGCAGACATCTTATTAAGCTGTGTATATGTTTACAAAGTGAGGCCTAGGGATTGGCTAAAAGCTGGAGGAAAATAAAAGGAGAGATGAGTCGTATAGGCGCACTTACAAAGTCAAAGTCATACAGGTTGCATGATAAAAGGTATCAACAGTTACAAGATTGGAAGGATTCTGACCAGGAGTCGTGGTGTGAGAAAGAGGCCTAAAGGGGGGAATGCCCTGGCCTTTGGATTTATTCACATAATAGTTGCCTAAATGGCAAGGACAGTATTTAAACCATTCATAAGAGACATCACGTTATGATATCGATAAATGCATTAGTCAACATTCGAGGACAAATGTTCCAAAGGGGGAATGATATTACGCCCTGTAGTATTACGTCGATGTTATGCTCCGCAGTATTATATTATGACAATGTTATACCCTGTAGTATTGTACGTTGAATTTATCGTAAGCAAATTAACATCAGTTCAAGGACAAGATTAGTTGGAGATTATAAGTATTATGCTATTTCAAATAAGTGACGAGTAAATTCGTGAAGGTGAGAGGGTAAGCAAATCGAAGAAAATGAATTTCGTCGAAGTTTGACATTTTGAGATAAAATACGGTCCAAGCTACAATACCCCGTATTTGTGGATTAGTGCCTTACAAGGTACTAAATGACCATGATAGTATGATATATAAAGGTGTATTAAAAATGAGTAGTATTTTAAGTAGTTTGAGATAATTCTTAATTACGTGGGTAATTGGTTAATTATTAGTTTAATGGGAAATTAACCATGTAATTAAGGAATTTTGGATAATTGTACGTGGGGACAAAGCCCCCCACATGGAAGCAAGTGGAGGAAGATTTGATAATAATTCTTGACTTTAGACAATCAATTAAGAGGACACATGGATAATATGCTAAGACATTCCTTGCAAACACGTAGAAAGGGAAGTCATATTAGTCATACCTACACTTATCTTTAATTAATATCAAAATTGTTTGGTAAAGGAATTATACATAAAGGCAAAGCCAAGAAAGAAGGTGATTGAATTTGGAAATTCATACGAGACTCCATATTATAATAGCAACGGGATTTTGTGATTCTAAGGGAGTATGGTCCATTCTTTCTCAAGAATATCATATGGACTTTTCCATGCTCCAGATATGTTAAGGCTAAGCCCTTCCGTCATTATGGCATGATCGCGTAATTACACGAGTTTCATAACGAGGCATAAAGAGAAGTTCGTATTCCTGAACTTATGTACTAATTCCTAGTCTCATAAATTACGGTATTCTCCCTTATCAGGACTTTATATTTAATTGAGTATTGTCTTCCAGTCAAGAGAGAAGAGGTTATATATATATATACAATATTACAGTATTTTCACCACCATCGAGCTATAATCGGTGGGCAGGCCCCTATTAGGGAACCTCTGATCAGATGGTAAGTTATATACCGAGCCTACTATAGCCGAGCACCTATGAGCGAGCCTAGAATGCCCTTTTGTCGGGGATGATGCATTTCATGCATGCAGGTTCAGACAGACAGGCGAGTAGACCTCCTCAGTAGGTGTTCCCCAAGTTTGGCTTGATCGGTAATCTATGCGTCCTTCAGAGTTGCCGGGTCTAGAGTTTTACGTACATCTTTGTATATATGTATATATATGTTATGGATAGGTCAGAGCCCTGTTCAGATCATAGTACATCCATCAGTAGAGGCTTGTAGACATATCCTGTCAGTTAGTGCAGTATGTTGGGCTTGTAAGCCTTGTATGTATATTTTGTTGGTTTGCCAGCTCTAGTAGTTATGACGGTCTTGTCGGCCCATCTTTATATTGATGTTTAGTTAGCATTCGCAAATTGTCTTGCAATGTTGCCCATGGCCAAAGTATGACATTATATGTTCAGAGTCCCTTAGTCGAAAGTTGGTACGTAAGGATAGGTGAGGCACGGGGTGCCAGTGTCGCCCCCCAGGTTTGGGGCATGATAGGGAGAGTGATCTTCAACAAATTGTCCTTCAATTCTTGCTCAAATCTTTGAAGATTAACAAGGAAGACTCACTAGGTCTTCATCCTAGATGTAAGATTTTACACCCTGGCCCTAAATTTCGAAATTTATCTAATAATGGGTAATTAGCAAGACAATTCTTGGGTGTGGGAGTTATTTATTTTGCATGCATGTGTTATCAAAGGATGTAGGAAGATTGTGAGCTAAAAATGGTAAAGAATGGGTTGTGGGATGATGGAATCCTCCATAAAAGGACCTTGAAACCTTAATGCACACCTACTGTTTGATAAAATGGTCAAGTGAGCTAGAACCATGATCATCTTCCTAATTTTGGTTCAACTTGTTATATTTGTAAAATAGATTGAAGTTGCTAAGAATTTCGGAACATTTTAAAGTTTAAGGAAGCTCAATTGAGGTATGTTGGCTAAACTCTTCTCTTAAAATTGAATCCCATGGTGTTCGTGTAACATTGGCCATTACGAATATGCTTGGGTTGAAAGATATAGGTTTAATATAAATTCCAAATGCTTTTATCATGTTCTCTTATCATTTGAGGATGTGTTCACAGTATGGGATATGTGTTGAAAATTTTAAGACTTCAAGTCAAGTTCAAATGAAGGTTGTTATGCCAAATTGTGTGAAAAGTCTCTATGTGCCTAAGATTCTTAGTTGCTCCCATGAGTATTTAAAGTCTTGAATTGAAAAGCCATGTTGTTGTTGATGACGATGATGACGTTTGAAAGTGGAAAAAGAATTTGAATTATGAAATATGGCCAAGTGCCAAGAATGATTTTATAATTGTGGCCACTAGTGCCAATAAAATGAAAATAGGTGAAAGAAATATGAAATGAAATGACTGATATAAAAAGGATGATGTCTCGAATGAGGCAGCCTAGCCGATCGGGTCGTAATCAGATACCATACCGCATACATGGTAGTGATTGTATTGGAAATTATAATTGAAATTGTTATTGTGGTTGATGTCTCTAATGAGATTGCCTAGTCGATCGGGTCGTGATCGGACTCCGTGTTAAAGGTACGGTGGTATTAGTATTGAGATTGATTGTGGTCGATGTCTCTATTCAGATAGCCTAGCCGATCGGGTTGTGATCGGAATCCGTGCTAAAAGTATGGTGGTATTGGTATTGTGAACGATGATACATCAGTACTCAGGGTCTCCAGCTTAAAAATATGGAAATTTACTTGAACATTATTGATGTTTTGGTATTGTTCGAGGCTTTAATTGATTTTATGATTGTTCCTCCTCGTAATATTATTCATTCTATTGAGAAAGTGTTTAGTTATACATACTAGTGCAATTCGATGGTACTAACATCCCTTTTGTCTGGGGTGCTGCATCTTAAATGGATGTAGGTGGTTCCACAGCAGGAGACATTGATCAGTGACAACGATACGCCCTCTTCCCAGCTGCCTTGGTAAGCCCCACTTTATTTCGGTGTCATGTATCTTTTGTTCCGTGTGTATTATGTATGAGGTATAGCCGGGGCCTTGTTACCGACATAATCATAGTACTCTTATTTATCTATAGAGGCTCGGTAGACATAGTGTGGGTTGTATATTAGCGCTGGGAAGGTCAAACACTATTATGTTGTGGTTGTATTACTTGTTCCATTTCGGACTATGAAAAATGTGTGTGAACTTTGAGACTTTAAAATGATGAAACTATTGGTAATGAATTGGTATTGTAGACATGATCACTTTATTGGATAATTAATGAAAATATGTATTATCTCCATTTATGTATGAGTTTGGGTAGAAGGAAATCTAATAGGCTTTCTCGGCCGAGTTCCCTCGGATGAGCGCTGGTCGCGCTCTCCGAGTTTGGGGCGTGACAAACTTGGTAACATAGCCAAAGGTTTTAAAATGTCCCAGGATGCGTTTAGTAGAGCTCTTCTAATCGGTGTATTGTTGACCACATCTATATTTAGGATGCTACATGGGCATTTAGGAATAATACCCTTCTTTCATGTTCTCGATCCTGCAATAAGGCTGATTGTAAGATTGTTCCTTCTTTAACTCGTGATTTGCTCTAACTTTCAGTATATGGCAGCTAAGAAGAAGGCAAGAACTGGCCAAAGAGCCAATGTTACCCCAGGAGTGGGAGTTGATTCTATATTTAATGATGCGGGTTAGCACCCAAGGANAGAAGAAGGCAAGAACTGGCCAAAAAGCCAATATCACCACAGGAGTGGCAATTGATTCTATATTTAATAATGCGGCAGAGCACCCAAGGAGTGAGAATACTCCTCCAGTTACTACGCTACCTGACTCTACTACAACTTAACAGACCGCACATATCCCTACACCAACAGAGGGTGCAACGGTCCCTCCAACTGATATACCAGTTTCACCTCCAGTTCCAACTTCCGATTCTGGTATTTCTGATGTTGATCTTAGGGGAGCCATATAGATGTTGGCTCAGATAGTGGCTTCCCAGGCCCAGAGCAGAATCACCCACTTCTTCCAGTCAGCCAGGGGATTCTACTAGTTCCAGGGTGAACAGGTTTCTCCAGTTGGATCCTCCAGTGTTCACGGGTACTAACCCATAGGAGGACCCCAGGACTTCATTGATGAGATACACAAAACTCTCCGAGTTATGCGTGCTAGTGAGACTGAGGTTGTGGAGTTGGCTTCCTACCGCCTGAAAGAGGTGGCATATTCTTGGTTTGAACTATGGGTGGAGTCCCATGAAGAAGGGATCCCTTCGGGGAAGTGGGGTGAGTTTGTCGATGCCTTCATTGATCATTGTTTGCCTGCCAAGACTAAGACAGCCTGTGCTACTAACTTTAAGAACCTGAGGCAAGGTAGCCTGAGTGTGTGGGATTACCATATGAGATTCGCGTACTTGTCCAAGTATGTTATTTACATGTTGCCCACTATGGAGGATAGAGTGAGTCGGTTTGTGCAGGGCCTTAGTCTCTTAATAATTAATGAAGCCGCTATAGCTGCCTTGAATTCTCATATGAACTATGGTAGGATGGCGGCATTTGCTCAAGGCACAGAGACCCGTAAATTTAAGAACAAAATGGATCTAGAGGGTAGCAATAAGGCCCGGTCTACAGGCAACTTTGGTGGTTTATCTGGTGGTGGCAGGTCAACATTCAAGGGATGGTTGTCAGGGCCATCTCAGTCCTTTGCTCAGTCTTCGGCTAGTGCATCACCAGCAGGGACAAGTCAGCAGCAGCAGTAGAGCCGTTTCAGGCCCAATCAGGGAAACAAGGGCTCCTATCAGCAGGGTCGTCATGGTGCTAGATTCCAGGAGCAGCGGAGGCCCCTATGCCCTAGGTGTGGAAAGATGCACCTAGGAATATGCTACATGGGCATACCCATATGCTACAAATGCGAATTGAGGGATCATATTCAGAGGGATTATCGTTCGTCCCACCAGGGTGTAGGTAGGGGCCCAACACTGCCAGGTAGTTCTGCAGCTACTACATCTATAACACCTCCTCCAGCTTGAGGCACTACAATAACCGCAGGGTGTGGTGCAGTTAGGGGTGGAGCACAGAGTTTGGGAGGATTCGATTGTTTCTATGGTATGAGGGGTTGTTAGAATTCGGAGGCTTCCCATATGTTGTTACAGGTATATTGACTATCCAATCTCATGATGTGTATGCTCTTATTTATCCCGGTTCGACTTTGCCATATGTTATTCCTTATGTTGCTATGGAATTTGGGATAGAACCGGAACAACTTCATGAGTCGTTCTGTGTATCTACTCTAGTTAGTGAGTCTATTTTGGTCGTGCGGGTTTATAGGGATTGTGTTGTCACGTTGCATGGTCGGGACACCATGTACGATCTCATTGAATTGGGGATGGTCGATTTTGATGTAATAATGGAATGGACTAGCTTTATTCATGTTTTTCAAAGCTTGATTGTCGAACCAGGACCGTTAGGTTCGAATTTCCAAATGAGCCAGCCATTGAGTGGAAGGGGGAGGATTTTATGCCAAAGGATATGTTTATTTCTTACAAGGTATGTATTTACCATTTGGTCCAGGTTACGGACACCGATGATGAGGCACCTACACTTGAGTCTGTGCTTGTTGTGAATGAATTTCTGGGAGTCTTTTCCGATGAGCTCCCTGGGATCCCACCCGACAGGGAGATTGATTTTCGGATTGATGTGATGCCAGGCAAACAGCCTATATCTATTTCGCCCTGTAGAATGGCACTAGCAGAATTAAAGGAGCTAAAGGAACAATTGAGAGATTTGTTACAGAAAGGTTTCATCCAGCCGAGTGTGTCACCTTGGGGAGCAGCGGTCCTTTTGTAAGGAAAATGGATGGGTCACTGAGAATGTGTATTGACTATCGGCAGCTCAACAAGGTCACAATAAAAACTAAATACCCACTACCAAGGATAGATGACGTGTTTGATCAATTGGAAGGTGCCATGTACTTCTCCAAAATTGTATTACGATCCGGGTATCACCAATTGAAAATCAGAGAGCAGGATGTTCCAAAAACAACTTTTAGAACCCGATATGGGCACTTTGAATTTTTGGTGAAGTATTTTGGTCTAACTAATTCCCCGACAACCGTCACTGATCTTATGAACCGAGTTTTCAAGTCGTTCCTCGATTCCTTTGTGATAGTGTTCGTTGACGATATTCTTGTATATTCACGAAGTCATGAGGACCATTTGGATAATCTCAGGGCAGTTCTGCAAACCCTGCACCAGCATAAGTTATATGTAAAGTTTTGAAAATGTGAATTTTGGCTTGAATCTGCCACTTGGGTCATGTCGTCTCTAGTGAAGGAATTAAGGTTGATTCTTAGACAATTGGAGCTGTGAAGAATTGGCTGAGGCCTACAACTCCAATGGAGATTCACAGTTTCTTAGGCTTAGCTGGATATTACAGAAAGTTTGTGGAGGGGTTTTCTACTCTTGCCTCTTCATTGACTAAATTGACGCAGAAGGAAATTAAGTTCCAATGGTTAGATGCTTGTAAAAAGAGTTTCCAGAAGCTGAAAGCAAGATTGACTACGACACCGGTGTTGACCCTACCAGAGGGTATAGATGGATTTGTGGTATATTGTGATGCTTCAAGGATCAGGCTTGGGTGTGTATTAATGCAACATGGGAAGGTGATAGCTTATGCTTCTAGGCAACTAAAGAATCATGAAAAGAACTATCCAACACATGACTTAGAACTCGCAGCGGTGGTATTTGCATTGAAACGTTGGCGTCATTATTTATATGGGGTCCATGTGGATATATTCCCGGACCATAAGATCCTTCAATATATTTTCAAATAGAAGGAGCTGAATCTGAGGCAGAGAATATGGCTTGAATTACTCAAGGATTGCGACATTGTTATTGTATATAATTCGAGGAAGGCTAATATTATGGCGGATGCTCTTAGCCAGAAATCTATGGGTATTTTAGCACACTTAGAGGCATATCAAAGGCCATTGGCTAAGGAATTCGCCTATTGGCTAGTTTGGGAGTTCGTCTTGCGGACTCTAGTAAAGGAGGGGCGATTGTGCAAAATAGGGTTGAATCATCACTTGTTGTAGAAGTGAAGGAGGAACAATACAATGATACATTGTTGGCACAACTGAAAGAGGGAGTTCATAAACATAAGACCATGACCTTTTCTCTTGGCATGGATGATGGTACAGTAAGGTACCAAGGACAACTATGTGTTCCAAACATGGTTGGTCTTCGAGAAACAATTATGATTGAAACTCACACTTCTAGGTATTTCGTGCACCCGGGTTCTACAAAAAAGCATCATGATCTTAAGGAAGTCTATTGGTGGAATGATATGAAGAGGAATGTAGCGGACTTTATGGCGAAGTGTCCAAATTGTCAACACGTGAAGGCCGAACACCAAAGGCCCGGTGGGTTGGCGCAGAACATAGAAATCCCAATGTGGAAGTATTAATATGGACTTTGTGGTAGGAGTACCTCGTACTCCTTGTAAGTTTGACCCGATTTGGGTGATTGTGGATCGACTCATGAAATCGGCACAGTTCTTGCCGGTTAAGGCTACCAATACGGTGGTACAGTATGCTTAGTTGTCTATCAAAGAAATAGTCAGGTTGCATGGCACTCTAGTTTCTATCATTTCTGATCGGGGGGCACATTTCACAGCTAATTTGTTGAAAACATTTAAGCAAGGTCGGGGTACTCAGGTGAATCTTAGTAAAGCCTTTCACCCACAAACTGCCGGGCAGGCAGAGCGCACTATTCAGACGCTTGAGGATATGTTGTGCGCTTGTGTTCTAGACTTTAAAGGT
>AWOL01S0006102.1:13594-123250 GCA_000715115.1 Nicotiana otophora
GAGTTCGAACAATCACTCACTCGACCATAAAGCCTACGGGCTACATCACTTCGAGTTCGAACAATCACTCACTCGACTACTAAGTCGAAGGGCTAATCTTATTTTGAGTTTGAGTATTCACTCACTCGACCATAAAGCCTATGGGCTACATCACTTTGAGTTCGAGCAATCACTCACTCGACCATAAAGCCTACGGGCTACATCACTTCGAGTTCGAACAATCACTCACTCGACCATAAAGCCTACGGGCTACATCACTTCGAGTTCGAACAATCACTCACTCGACTATTAAGCCTAAGGGATAATCTTATTTCGAGTTTGAGCAATTACTCACTCGACCATAAAGTCTACGGGCTACATCACATCGAGTTCAAGCAATCACTCACTCGACCATAAAGCCCACGGGCTACAGCACTTCGAGTTAGAGCAATCACTCACTCGACCATAAAGCCCACGGGCTACAGCACTTCGAGTTAGAGCAATCACTCACTCGAACATAAAGCCCACGGGCTACATCACTTCGAGTTTGAGCAATTACTCACTCGACTACTAAGCCTAATGGCTAATCTTATTTCGAGTTTGAGAAATTACTCACTCGACTACTAAGCCTAATGGCTAATCTTATTTCGAGTTTGAGAAATTACTCACTCGACCATAAAGCCTACCGGCTACATCACTTCGAGTTCGAGCAATCACTCACTCGACCATAAAGCCCACGGGCTACATTACTTCGAGTTCGAGCAACAGCCACTCGACTATAAAGCCTAAGGGCTACCCCAACTCGAGTTCGAGCAACCATTCTCACTTAGGGACAATCTACGAAGCCTAATGGCTACCTTATTTCGAGTTCGAGTAAACACTCACTCGACTACTAAGCCTATGAGCTACATTACTTGAAGTTCGAATAAGCAATCGCTCGACTATTAAGCCTAAGGGTTACTCTTGCTTCGAGCTAACATTCACTTGGTTATAAAGACTACAAGGTCTGACTTCGATCAAATTGCCTAAGGCCTCGAACTTATGAAAACTTTCATAAGGCATGAATGAAACAAAATCTTCACAAGGTAGAGAATAAATCAGAGAAAAGTCAGGAAAGGAAAAGATCTTTATATATATAGAAGAGTATTTACAACGTCCGATCAAGACCCTACACAAAAAATCAAAATGGAAAAAACCCTAAGTTTCCTGGTTATCTCAGGGGGCAGTCTCTTATCCATCGGGCTCCTCCCCGATCTCAGACCCACTCTTGCTCCCATCATCATCATCATCATCAGAAGCCAAGGCTCCAGCATCGGCTTCAAGCTCTTTAGCCTTTTTTTATCTCTTCGGTAAGATCGAAACCTCGAGCATGGATCTCCTCGAGGGTTTCCCTCCGAGATTGGAATTTGGCAAGTTCAGCAACCCAATATGCTCGAGTTTGAGCGGTCTCAGCTGCCTTTTTAGCTTGTACTTGAGCGACTTCAGTATCAGCCCGATAGACGTCCACGAATGCATCCGCCTCGGCCTTTGCTTTTTCGTCTTCAGATTTGGCCTTGGCAAGTACGGAAGCCAACCGAGCCTCGAGCTCCTCTATTTTTCTTGCTTGAACCGAGCTCTTCTCCTTCATGACTTGAAGTTGACTTTCAACCGATGATAATTGGGCTCGAGCACTCTCTTTTTTTGCAGCAAGGCGGTCCATGCCTTCTTTCCACCCCAAGGTCTATGCCCTTATCGTATCGACCTCCTCACGAAGCAGCCCGATCACCTCAAACTTCTACTGCAGTTGTGAGATCAAAATATTAGCCACCGTTCCCGAATCGAGCCCATGAATTTTTATGATTATCATTACCTGCTCGGTCAGGTCGGTCTGAGTTTGGTATGCCTTGGCCAACTCGGCTCGGAGATCTTTGATCTCTTCCTCTTTCTGCCCATTAAGAAGTTTGAGGGAATTTCTCTCTTCTAAAAGCCCTCAGAAGTCGGCCTCACGTCGGCTCAGTTCCGTTCGAGACTTGGAAAACTCCTCTTGATGAAGAGCTAAAGCCTATACGAAAAAGAGAAGAATTTAGGCAGAAAATGGAAAAATATGACATCGACAAAGGGAATCGAGACTTACTCGATTCAGGGTTCGTTGAACCTCGAAGAAAAGACCTGACACATTACTTGGGCCAATAGCATCCTCAATACCGGTAAACAAATCACGAAAGGGATCCTCTCCCTCATGGGCCCGTCTACCTCGAGGGTCCCCAAATCTCGGGCTTCCCGAATCGCCCCTTCGAAAAAAGCAGGGAGAGTAGGCGAGTCTTCGAATACTATTTCCCCAAGCGAGTCACTTGGGAAGTTCTCCTCAGCTCGAAGAGCTTCAGGGCTGGCCCCTTCAGATATACCCACCGTTTGTTGACTTCGGTGGAAGGCATCCTCGATCTCTAACGACTCGGGGACTTTGCCCGAGTCGTTTTCTGACATCCCCTCAGCTCGAGATGGGGCCTCATCAAACGCCATCGACCCCACTTCCTTTGGGGCATCGATGGTTTTCTTCACTCGGGCCACCAGTATGGACCCGTAGTTTTCTTCTTCCTCCTCGTCTTCATCCCTTAGATTCCAAACTGATTATTTTGTCAAAGGGATGGTGTTCTTCTTCAGCTTACGATCCGTCTTTGTCTTAAGTGTTGGATCCTCGAAGGTAGAGGCCTTTTTTCTTTTGTTGTCCTTCGCCGGTTTTGGAACCGGGGCCAAATTCATTTCCTCACCAGACAGAGGCCCCATAACAGCATCTTTGCCCAGGCCTACACAGAAAAACATTGGTTAAGTATAAGAAAAGCATTTTGTTCGAATCATCAAAAACATGAGAAAGAGGATTACCATGATTTTTGGCCCCCCATCGGCCCTTTGATAAATCGCGCCACTAGCGCTCGACATATGTAGAGGTCGAAGCCAAGTCTCATACCTAGCGTTTAAGGTTAGGAACTGCATCGGGCATCCAAGCAACCACTACATCGCAAAAAGGATATCAGTGAGAAAGAAACGAAGGAGCAAAACAATATGAGCTAACAGTAGAATTCTACTTACGCTTCATGTTCCATTCCTCGGGAAATGGCATCTTCTCGGCCAGGATTAGGTCCTAAGTCTTCACTCGAACGAACCTGCCTATCCAGCCCCGGTCCTTGTCCTCGTCTATACTCGAGAACATCACTTTGGTAGCCCGGTGCTGGAGTTTTATTAACCCACCTCGATATAGGCGGGGGCTATACAATCTAATGAGATGGTCGAGGGTGAAAGACATCCCCTCGACTTTGTTCAAGAAGAAGCGGATCAGAATAATGATCCGCCAAAAAGAAAGGTGGATTTGGCCTAGAGTTACTTGGTATTGGCGGCAAAAATCGATGACAATAGGGTCGAGGGGGTCCAACGTGAAAAGGGTAAGTGTACATACTTAAATTTTCTTTCACATGGGTAGTAATATCTTCTTCGGGAGCCGGGATTATCACTTCTTTGTTCTCCCTGTCACAATCTTTCCTTAACCGTTCAAGGTGTCCTTTAGTTATCGAGCACATATACCTCGATACTGGTTCACTTCGACCGGGAACCGGCGAGGCTTTATCGATCTTAAAATCGGAAGTAAGAACACACCCCCCGGGAACGCACTCCTCCGATTGTGGCTCCACCGGTGTTTTGTCGCCGACATGACGCGAAGAAGAAACACTTTCTTTTTGGGGAACAGTTTTTATGTTTTAGCCATTTGGGTTTAAAGATTAAAAATAGAAGGAGATGAGGAAGGTTTGGTGTTTTGAAGAGAGATTTTGCAGTAAAAATCACACATTTACAAATGAAGAACTCAGAAGACACAAGAAAGAACTTAGAAGATTTGGAAATTGAAGATTTGTAATAGAAGATTTACAGTAATGGCCGACCATCGTCTGACATGCATTTAATTCCTTGGTTATAGAACCGACGGGACATCTACCACATACGTCATGGTCGGGCTCGATGCAAACGTCAATGTATATCGAGTCATACCGCTTGAAAATCATGTCGTTTCTACCTAGATTTTTACCAAGAAATGAGGGGACTATCTGTATACGGTCAAAACCGGTTTCGACCTTCGTATGATTAGTCAAGATTGGAACATAATGGATCGAATGTCATCTGCATAATATCAAGTATGAGATTCGAAACTATGTTACCAAGCTAAAGTTTCGGGGACCAATTAAGTACCGAGCTCGAAGTCAATACCGAGCTCGATTCCAAATCGAACTATGACGTGAGGTGGTGTTATCGAGTTTAAAAGCCAAAGACCGACTAATACCAAGCCAAAGTCAATACCGGATCCCGAGCCAATATCGAGCTCGAACCAATATCGAGCTCTAAATCTGAAAATCGACCAATACCAAGTCCGATCAAGATCGAGCCAAGAGACAAGAGTCGTTACAGCCGCACTAAGGAAGAGAATTTTGGTGAAAATTAGGGTAAAGCTAATCTATCATAGAATTCCCACTATGTATTTTTAATTATATCTAAAGTAGAATCCCTCCACTATAAGAGGGATAGTTATTATTTCTGTAGAGGAAGACATTAAGGCATTGATACACTCTCATATTATTGATATTCACAGAGAAAAACATACTGATATTTATATTGAGATTATCCTCTTGTGAGATTTATACATTGATTCATCTTGCTTGTTCATAAAATAACTTTCTATTTCAATTTGCTTGGTATTTCATTCTTCATATAGTCAATACCCAGTATATTTATACTTACTTTCCGATTTGTGCCAAGTTGTACCACGTATCCTTAGAACTATGTATAAATTCAACTCTATCCATTTTTCGAGTAAACAAATAGAAAACATTATACTTACCCAGGAGATTGTACATGGCATCAACAAGAAGAAAAGTGAAAACAATATAGTAATAAAGCTGGATATGTCTAAGGCATATGATAAGTTGTCCTGGAAATTTCTCACCTATGTACTTAGAAAAGTAGGATTCTCTGAATTGGTTATTGAACTAATATATAGACTAATTTCTAATAATTGGTACTCTATTATCATCAATGGCTCTAGGCAGCGATTCTTTAATTCTTCTAGAGGGTTGAAACAAGAGGATCTCTTCTCTCCTTCATTATTCATTATTGCTGTTGAATGTTTGACCAGAGCTCTTAACCAGCTTCACCTCAGGGATGACTTTGTTGGGTTCTCTATGCATAAAAAAGGACCTCAGATTAATCACCTTTGTTATGCTAATGCTTTAGTACTCTTCTCTTCTGCAAACAAGAGATCTATAAAACTCATTATGAAGTAATTGAGGATGTATCAAAAAGCATCAGGTAAAGAGATAAACAAAGAAAAAAGCTTTTTCTTGACACATGAGAGTATCGACAATCATCACAAAAGAAGGATCAAGAAGTGGACTGGATACAAGCACCCACAATTCCCGTTCACCTACCTGGGATGTCCCATATACACTGAAAGGAAAAAAAATCAGTCTCTTTACTGGCATTACCACCAAAGTCCTGGCAAAAGCAGGTGGACGGCAAGGAAAGTTCCTATCACCAGGAGGTAGACCAGTTATCATTAAACATATACTTCAGTCTCAGACACTTCACCTGCTAGCTGCTATGGTTTCACCGGTCATTGTGATGAATCAGATTGAGATGTATTTTTCCAATTTCTTCTGGGGGCATAATGAAGGTAAAAACAAATATCACTGGAGCTCCTGGGCTAAAATGTATTTTCCAACAGAAGAGGGTGGTATTAGATTCAAGAGTATTTATGATATATGTGAAACCTTCTTAGCTAAGAGGTGGTGGAGACTCAGAACTGAAAACAACCTCTGGACTAGGTTCATGATCGCCAAATACTGTCCAAAAGCAACTTAATTGCTAAGAATGGGAATTATAAAGACTCTAATGCATGGAGGAGCCTGATAAATATCAGAAACAAAGTGGAAACTAACATTCCATGGAGAGTGAATGAAGGGAACTTGCTATTCTGGTGGGATAATTGGACAGATGATAGTCCTATAAACTCTTCAGTTAACCTCGCCTATAAACCAAGAAATACTAGAGTGAAGGAATTCATTCAAAATAATAGCTGGGATATTGACACTCTTTAAAGTAAAGTCCCACAAAATATTATAGGTATTATAGAGACAGTAGAAATGGGGAATTCAGATACTAAAGATCAGGCAATCTGGAAGCCTTCATCAGATGAAAACTTCTTTTGTGCATCTTCTTTACAAATTCTGAGACAAAGGGACACTCACAATGCACTTTTCAGTAAAGTGTGGTCCAAAGAAATCCCCTTCAAGATCTCCTTCTTCATATGGAGATTGAAAAATACACTTTCACTAGATAATACTAATTTGAGATTTGAATTCCAATTAGTCTCCAGGGGTTGTTGCTGTACACAATCCAAGGAAGAGAACTTGCAACATGTTTTTATGGAAGGAGACAGCCAAAAGGGTATGGCATATCATTTCATGCCCACTTGGCATCAATTGTAGGGCTGGTGGTATCAACAATGTGGTATACCAATGGTTTTACCAACATTCTAAGAACCCAGTGCACAAACTCATTCTTCACATAACTCCCCTTATCACTAGTTGGGAGATCTGGAAGGCCAAATTGTTGGGAAAATTAATAATTCTACCTAGGAATAATATCCACGATAAATAATAATAACACAAAAGAGTAACAACGACACCTATTCTTTTAATGGGTAAAATACAATACCCGAGCTGAGCAATATAACCACTATAATATTACAACTTAGGAGTGTCAAGAGACTACTACAATCTTGAAAGAAATAACACTCTTTATTTAAAACATTTTACTACAATATTACTCACACTTACTATTTATCTCACAGACTATAATTTGTGGATTACTCTCTCTAATTTCTATTGCTTCTCTCTTATTTTGGTGTGATTGAAATGAAGAATGGAGGCATCTATTTATAGTAAGAGATGCCATTCAACTACTATAAAGAAGATGTCTTGTTGTTGATTTAGTCCTATAAATTTTCAACAAAGTTAGGCCCCTCCCATTTTCTTCAACAAAGTTAGGCACCTCCCATTTTCTTCAACAAAGTTGTCAACAAAATTAGGCGCCTCCTATTTTCTTCAACAAAGTTGTCAACAGAGTTAGACACCTCTCATTTTCTTCTTTGTTTTTCTTTAATATGTGCCCCACAAATCTCTCCCTTAATTTTGATTTTTCTTTTTCATTCCAAGACTTGATCTCAATTTCTGAAAATCCTCAAACTTAAGAGGTTTTGTAAAGATATCTGCAGCCTGATCATGAGACTTCACATATTTGAGCTTGACTTCCTTCTTGGGAATGCACTCTCTAATAAAGTGATATCTTGTATCTATATGCTTGCTTTGATCATGATACACCAGATTTTTGGCGAGTGCCTGTGCAGATTTGTTATCAATACAAATCTCTGTAGCTTCAATTTGTGGCAAATTGAGCTCCTTCAATAATCTTCTTAGCCAAATAGCATGACAGGTACATGATATTGCTGCTATATATTCGGCTTCACAAGTCAAGAGAGTAACTATGGACTGATTCTTTGAACTTCAAGAAATAACAGAATCACCCAAAAAAACACAAAGCCAGTTGTGCTTTTTCTATTATCAATATCTCCCGCATAATTACTATCATAAAATCCCATAAGGTTGAAATCATTAGAAGAAGAATAAAATAACCCAAAGTCGATCATATCTTTTAGGTAACGAAGAATTCTTCTAGTGGCTTTCAAATGAGTGGAGGTAGGAGCTTCCATGAAGCGGCTTACTACTCCAACTGCAAAGAGTATATCTGGCCTGGTACAAGTCAAGTACCTCAAACGTTCCACAAGACTTTTAAAAAATGTGGGATCCATATTTTCTCCTTCATCAAACTTGGACAATTTTGTCCCACTCTCAATTGGTGTGTTCACGGGGTTGCAATCGAGCATGTTGAACTTCTTCAATATCTCCTTTGTATAGCTTTATTGAGAGATGAAAATTTCATCCTCCATCTGCTTCACTTCTAGGCCCAAGTAGTATGACATGAGCCCTACATCTGTCATCTCGAACTCACGAGACATATCTTTCTTAAAAGCTTCAAACAAACTTGGGTTATTACCCATGAAAATAAGATCATCAACATAAAGACAAACAAGTAAGATATCTCCATTAGTATGAACTTTAAGGTAAAGATCATATTCATGGAGACAATGAGTAAACCCATTGTTTTAAAAATACTTGTCGATGCAATTATTCCATGCTCGTGGGGCTTTCTTTAATCCATATAAAGCTTTCTTCAACCGCAACACTTTATCTTCATGATTTTTGACCACAAAGGCCAATGGTTGTTCAACATAGACTTCTTCTTCAAGATAGACATTCAAAAAAGCTGACTTGACATCTAGTTGATGGATCTTTCACTTCATTTGCGCCGCCAAAGAGATAAGCAAACGAATTATCTCCATGCGGGCAACATGTGCATAGACTTCTTCATAGTCAATGTCTTGCCTTTGCTTGTAGCCTTTAGCCACAAGTCGTGCCTTGTATTTGTCCTTCTCCATCAGCATTCTTCTTTGCCTTGTATACCCATTTAACTCCAATTGCTCGATGACCCTTGGGAAGTATTGTTAACTCCCAAGTGTTGTTCTTCTCTATTGACTTGATATCCTCCTGCATGGCTTGTCTCCACCTTTTGTCTTCAACAACTTCATCAAAGTTCATTGGTTCACTATCAGCAAAGAGACAATATAAAAAATCAAAATTAGTAACTTCCTCTGTGTCCTCATAGAGCTCTTGAATACTCCTTGTCCTTTGCGGTTGTTCATTTGAACTTTCTTGAGAAG
Source organism: Nicotiana otophora (assembly GCA_000715115.1). Lineage (NCBI taxonomy): Eukaryota > Viridiplantae > Streptophyta > Magnoliopsida > Solanales > Solanaceae > Nicotiana > Nicotiana otophora. The sequence goes on from AWOL01S0006102.1 coordinate 22,428, forward strand.
AGGGAGATGCATCATTTGTTGGAGAAGGAGGTGGAGTTGTATCATGCACAGGTTCCACGGTCTCTGGTTCTTCTTCATCACCAAAGTATGGAAGAAAATCATATGAAGTTTCTTCCTGAGCTTCCTAGTTCCATGCCAATTCTTCATCAAATTCAACATCGCGACTTACCACCATCTTGCCGCTACTTGGGTTGTATAGCTTATATCCTTTTGAACTCGTATCATAGCCAACAAATACATGCTTAACACTTCGATCGTCAAGTTTCACTCTCCCTTGATATGGTACATGAGCATAGGCTATGCTCCCAAATATTCTCAAGTGCTTGACACTTGGCTTTCTTCCAGTCCATGCTTCTTGATGGGTCTGATCGCTAACATTCTTTATTAGAGACTGTTGTTCAAATAAACTGCACAAGATACAGCTTCTGCCCAAAATTCCTTGGGCATATTTTTAGCTTTTAACATACATCTAGCCATATTAAGAATCGTTCGATTCTTTCTCTCTGCAACCCCATTTTGTTGGGGTGAATAAGGTACCGTTAGAGGGCGACGGATTCCATGAGATTTACAAAAATCATTAAATTCTTTTGAAGTGAATTCGCCTCCTCTATCGGATCTTAAAGCTTTTATTTCATAGCCACTTTCTTTTTCTACAAGTACTTTGAAATTTTTAAAAGTAGCAAAAACTTCAGATTTTTGGTTCAAGAAATAAACCCAAGTCTTTCTACTAAAGTCATCAATGAAAAGTAGAAGGTGGATTGATTGGTCCACACATATCAGTGTGAACAAGCTGAAGCGGCTTGGTTGATCTTAACATGGCCTCCTTTGAAAAACTCCTCCTTGCATGTTTTTCAAGAAGACAAGCTTCACATAATTGATTGGGATGGCTTATTGATGGTATCCCATGCACCATGTTCTTTTCTTCCATTGATTTGAGCGCTTCAAAATTTAAGTGCCCAAATCGCATGTGCCAACACCATGATTCATCTTGCACATTAGCCTTCAAACACTTTGCATCAATTGTCTTAAGATTCAGAGAAAATAATCAATGCTTAGCCATATGCACTTTAGCAATTAGAATTCCACTTGAATCTCTAAACCAAATATGCATATTTTTCATGTGGATGTCATATTTCTTTTCAAGAAGTTGGCCCAAACTCAAAATATTATTTTTTTAATTTTGAGACATAATAAACATCTTGAATTAACTTGTGACTACCATCTTTACAGGAGATCAAAATCATACTTATCCCTTCAATTTGAATCTTTGAGGTATCTCCAAAGGACACATTATATCTCACCGTTTTATTGATATCCACAAACTTCTCTTTGCATCCACACATATGATTGCTTGCTCCATTGTCCAAATACCACGAGCTGTAATCATTCTTGTCTTCTTTTTTGAGTGCCATCAACAGCGTTGACTCAACTTTTTCTTTCTTGTCGTCAACAAGGTTAGCTTTTTCTTCAACATTGCTATGACATTCCCAAGAATAATGGCCAAATTTATGACAATTATAACACACAATTTTTGATTTGTCATACCTTTGTCCATTAGTTTCTTGGTAGTAGCCACGTCTTCTTCCTCCTCTATGTCCACGACCACGACCTCTGAATGTCTGGTGGATTTTAAGTTCATTATTGAAGTTGTTAGCGTTGCTTCTTCCTCTTCCATGACTGCCACGACTTCGTCCCCATCCATTCCCTCGATAGCTCTTTTCACCTCCATAATCTTTGAAGGATGCCTGAGTTTTAAGAAGTTGCTCCAATGGCACTTCTTGTCTCCTCTTGATCTTTTCTTTATAGGCCTGTAAAGAACCCTCCAATTGCTCTACCATCATAGAGTCTAAATCTTTAGACTCCTCAATAGCACACACCACAAAATTAAATTTAGGTGTTAAAGTGCGAAGGATCTTTTCTACCACACGGACATCTTTTATGTCCTCCCCATATCTTCTTAATTGATTTACAACAGCCTTCACTTTTGAACAATAATCTGAAATGCATTCGGATTCTTTCATTTTTAAAACTTCAAAATCAGCCCTTAGAGTTTGAAGTTTTACCTTTCTCACCTTGTCAACTCCTTGAAAAGAATTTTGTAAAATCTCCTAAGCTTCCTTTGAGGTGGTAGCATCTGCCACCTTCTCGAACATGGCATCATCCAGACATTGATGGATGAGCGTGAGGGCTTGTTAATCCTTCTTCCTTGTCTTTGCCAAGACATCTTTTTCATTTTGAGGCAGAGCTTCCTCATTATCGGGTTTTGCATACCCTCTATCTACAATTTTTCACACATCCTGAGTGCCAAGAATGACTTTCATATGTAGACACCATTTCTCATAATTATCTTTTGTGAGACGGGGATACTGAAAAGACAACGTATCATTATTTGCTATGGCTCTGATACCACGTTGTTGGCAAAAATAATAATTCTGCCGAGGAATAATATCCACGACAAATAATAATAACATAAGAGAGTAACAACGACATCAATTCTTTTAATGGGTAAAATACAATACCCGAGCGGAGCAATATAACTACTATAATATTACAACTTAGTAGTGTCAAGAGACTACTACAATCTTGAAAGAAATAACACTCTTTATTTAAAATACTTCACTACAATATTACTCACACTCACTATTTATCTCACATACTATAATCTGTGGATTACTCTATCTAACTTCTATTGCTTCTCTCTTATTTTGGTATGATTGAAATGAAGAATGAAGGCCTCTATTTATAGTAAGAGATGTCATTCAACAACTATTACAAAGAAGATGTCTTGCTGTTGATTTAGTCCTATAATTTTTCAACAAAGTTAGGCACTTCCCATTTTCTTCAACAAAGTTAGGCACCTCCCATTTTTTTCTTTGTTTTTTTTAATATGAACCCCACACAGATGCACAAAGAAGTACAGCCAGAAGACTACAACCATTACCAGAATATGCCAACAAATAGTGTTTCTAATTAAAACTGCTATTGGAAAGCAATTTAGCAGGATGGAGGATGAATGGTGTTGGAATGATATCTGCCACATTGAGGATAATTACCAACCCAGACTACGAAGCATCATGGTCACTTGGATTAACTCAGAGGAGGATAATTGGAAATTGAACTCTGTTGGCAGCTGTATGATGACGATGGGTAAAGCAGGAGCTAGAGGGATTGTTAGAAGGAGAAATGGAGATATGGTAATGGCTTATGCTAATCCTATTCAATTCTTGACTAACAATTTTAGTGAACTACAGGCTGCGCTCTTTGGAATCATATGGTGCTGTGAACAACAATTCAACAAGCTAATTGTGGAACAGGACTCACTAATGGTGGATCAAATGATTCAAGGAAAAGCAAAACCACCATGGATGCTTCACAAGGACATAACAACTATCAAAGAAAAGATATCACATAGAAACATTGAAGTATGTCATTGCTTCAGGGAAGGAAACACTGTAGCTGATTCACTTGCAAAACATGCAACTATCAAGAAAATGTACATGCAAGAAAATGATCTGCCTTGCGAGACAAAAGGATATCTGAGAATGGACAAACTCCAAATGCCTTCCTTCAGGATTAGAGCAACCAAACACCATAGCCTGTTACTGCTAGCTGGTACATTACACTAGCTAGCACAAGTTTAAGTTTTTGGGAAATTAGGCTTTTAGCCTTATATATATATCCCATGTGACATTCCTGTTCTTATATACTACTCCACTAAAATTCAATCCACCGTAACCTCTGTTTTCTTAGCTAATTAAATGTAAAAACCAAATACATTTAGTGGAGACTTCCTTTAGTCAATTTCAAGTTTCATGATCAAATATCTCCATTTGGATGTCCTTTACGAACCTCTCACGAATTCCCCTCTTTCCTAAGAGCAAATTGTCTTCTCTTTCCTTTAATTTGTAGACACCATTTGGGTTGCAAAATTTATACATTACACTTTTGTGAGGAAAAATCAGCCGCTGAATAGGCCACATTTATATTATTCGCAGCCTCCAGAAGCAGGAGCGGATTTAGGGGCGGAAGGGTGTTCATCCGAACCCCTTCGCCGAAAAATTACACTGTATATGTAAGACAAAATCTGTTTTTTACCTCTATATATTATGTTTTGAATCCTCTTGACACAGGCCAAAAACATAGCTTAGTGGTTAAGGGGATTCGAAACCTTTGTAAGCTCATTGGTTCTATTCCCACTAGCTATTACCCTTTTAACTTTTTTTTTTTTGAACTCCTTGCCGGTAATCCTACCTCCGCTGTGGGAAGTTAATTTTCCAAATGATATTCAAACTTCTTACCCAACTGAAAAGGACATAAGAAATAAGAAAATAAGAAAGTAAATAGTGTAATTAGCAAAAATTAAAGAATTGCCCACTTCTACTATTAGCTAGGTATTAAGTATTTAAATAATAAGATTAACAACATTTTGTTGAGTCAACCATATGAATACTTTACGTTCAATATCCACTTCATTTGGATCAGTTTCATTTTAGCCACAAAAAAAAATATTTTTCTTTAAAGAAACAATGACAATTAAGTTTAAGCTCATTAATAAATTCCCTTTTCTTTTATATCTTAGAGTTGTGTATTCGATCTTCACTAACTAATTCGTTTTGTTTTACCCGTACCTTAACATCTTCCTCCAGAAAATAAAAACGGAAAAAACAAAAAAGAAAAAGAGAACCGCTCCGTCCGTTAATTTAAATAATTAGAAAAGAATGGGGGTTTGTTTGTAGAAACTTGATGACGTAAATGTGTCAAATAGAAGCAGGGGAGAATTAGGTGGAGAGATTCATCCTAGAATTTTAGGCAAAGGAAGGTACGACCTCTTCTAATTCGGATGTACATAGTATTAATTAGTCAAACCCTGAGACTTTTAAACTTTATGAGTTTTGACTTTGCAACTTCATTGAAAAAAATAATAAATAAATAATAATAATAATAATAATAATAATAATAATGTCTTTGAGTTATCAACCATGATCACATGTGAATAAGGATTGATCATGAGCTTCATATCAACCTTTTGCGTTTTAGAATGAATAAGGATATTTTTGTAACTTACTTTTTAGTTAGGCCAAATACCTAGATAGCCTCCTTAAACTTGGTAGATTTTATAAAAGGCAAAATGATCTGAGAGGCCCCTGTACTTGTCTAGTTTTGTCATGCCGGTGTTCGTACTTACGAGTTTGCCAACCAAAGCTCTCTACCCTTAAAAACTAAGTATTTTAAATCCCGCTCACCCTATGTGACATTTTTACCGAAATGTGTGTGATACACCTGTTTAAGGAGCGTGAGGCATATTAAAAAGGCACCAACAACTATTTTTTGGGTGTCATCTTCTTCCCGATTGTTCATTCTCCATTGTTGAACAAAAATGAGCTCTTCTTCTTTGCTTTTTTTTTCTCTCTCTCTCCAACATTTTCTGTCCAATTCTTTCTCCCCTGCCATATCTTCTTTGTTTGTTTTTTCCCTTGAATCTAGAACTTTATCATGAATTTAGAATTCTCTGGCCAATAATTCAGATATCTTTTGAAGTTCAATTATATGCCCTTTTTGTAGAAGAAAACCCCATCAAAATATCAAAAATATCAAATAATCAAAAAAAGTGTCAACCAAAAGATCCTCAAAAATCACCACACCTCAAAATTAATCCATAAAGGATTTTAAAGCACAAATTATGCATCTTTTACCAATTAATACTTTAAAAAGATTTGAGCTTTTTGAGAAAATTTAGCCCCAAATTTTAAAAATCAAACAAGGCAAGATTTTTTTCCAAAATCAGTAAAGAAGAAGAAGAAGAAGAAGAAGAAGAAGAAAAACAATGAATTATCCCCCCCACTTTTCGAGCTGGACAAAAAATGGACCATCGAGCTTCTTCTCCGCCACCTAACACCTTTAGCCATGGAAATGGACCACCAAACTTCTTCTCCCACTTTTCTATCTGGACAAAAACAATAATTTTCTACTTCAATTTCTTTTCTTTATTCCTTTTAATTTTATATCTATAATATATAAAGAGAGGGGGAAGAACATGAAGAGAGAGAAACAAGATGGGGAGGAGAAAAAATGTGAGGAGGGAGAGAGAAATCAATAGAGGGGGATTAATGTTTGAATTTTATTTTTAATTTTTGATTTTAATTATTTTTAATTTGCCATGTGACATGGCATCTACACATTGTTAATTTTTTGATGTGGAAGCCAACATGGAGGCGTTTAAACAATACGCACCATGAGAAGGCTGAAGCGAAGTTTAAAATGCTCAATTTTTAAGGATAGGGGGTTTGGTTGGCAAACTCGTAAGTACGAACACCAGCATGACAAAACCGGACAAGTACAGAGGCCTCCCAGGCCATTCTGCCTTTATAAAATAAACATATAAACTTACACAATGGCTAGATAGACACTTGAAATCGTTCCAGGTGTAAGTTTTAAACACCTCTATATGTAAGACTATATGCATGACGTCTAAACGCCATTTATGTTGCAAAGGAGCGACTAATATTTTAGCACATATAGTTTTTTCATGTAAGCAAATAATAGTCCAAATCCAAATAATACCCCTTATTTGTTCATCATGAATCATATTTCCTCTAATTCTAAAGATAAATTTCGTCCAAACTTCAACAAAGATCAAGAGAAAATCATGTAAAGGTGGAGAATTACTCTTACTCCCGGGATTGAAGGGTTGATTGCTACTTCACCAAATTAATGATAGAGTGACCCAGTGAAGATGCAATTGTTATGTAAATCAAGTGCTTTTACACAATGTTTGTTGGTGTTTAAGTTATTGTTATGTCTTGGTGTAACAACCCGACCGGTCGTTTTGAGCTTTAAGGTTCCGTTCAGTGGTTCGAGGTCTTGAGTAGCTTCCTATTGTCTATTATGGCTTGCACGCTCGGATTTGATTTTCGGAATGAATTTGGATGAGAGGTTCTCACTTTAAAAGCTTAAGTTAAAAATGTTGGCCGAGGTTTGACTTTTGTGAAAACGAACCCGTAGCGGTATTTTGATGGCTCTGATAGGTTCGTATAGTGATTTTGGACATGAGCATATGCCTAGAATCGAATTTCGATGTCCGTAGGTTGATTTATGTTGTTTTGCCAAAAGTTGGCAATTTAAAGGTTTTGAATTTTGATAAGTTTGACCGTAGGTTGACTTTATAGCTATCGTATTCGGATTTCTATTTCGGGACTTGGAATAAGTCCGTCTTGTCATTTGGAACTTGTCCTTAAAGTTTGGCATCATTCCGAGTTCGATTTGATAGAAATCAGACGCGCAGTTGTGTTTTTAGTAGATCTTGAGTTTCATGTTGAATTCATGTGTTTTGATGTACGATTCATGATTTCGGATGTTATTTTGATGGTTTGATCGCGTGAGCGAGTTTGTGTTATATTTTTAGACTTGTATTGATGTTTGGTTTGGAGCCCCGAGGGTTCGGGTGAGTTTCGAACGCATAGCAGAGTGTTGATAGAGTTTAAGTCTGCTTGTTTTTGCACAGGTGCCTCAGGTCTCGCATTTGCGAGTTTTGGATTGCAATTGCGATGTTAGGCCAAGTCTGCTGGGTTCGCATTTGCGATGGGCACGTGGGGGAGTTGGTTCGCATTTGCGATCTTCAAGGTCGCATTTGCTAAGGTCCTATGTTCGCAATTGCAAACTATTCATTACATTCAATGACAACAGGAATGTGAGGGCTTCACTTTTGCAATGGTTTCTTCGCATTTGCAAACCCCAGGTCGCATTTGCGACACCTTGGACTGGACAAAAAGCTGAGGAATGGGATTTTTGGTCTTATTTTTATATTTTGGGACCCTAGACTCGGTAGGAGGCGATTTTGAAGAGGAATTTTCATCTACAAACTTTGGGTAAGTGATTTTAATCTATTTCTAATCGTATTCCATCATTATATCTTAGATTTTGACATCACAATCATGTGAATTAAAGTGAAAATTTGTGAAACTTTTTCAACTTTTTGAAAAATAAGAATTTGAGTTTCGAGCGTCAATTTGGACTCGGATTTTGAAACTAATCACATATATGAACTCGTAGGGTTATGGATAGTCGAAATCTACCATTGGACCCGAGTGTTGACCCGGCGGGTCCTGGGTTGACTTTTGACAAGTTGTGTAAAGATCATTGCTTTAATTATTGGAATTGATTTCTCTTGTATTATTTGATGTTATTGAGTCGATTTTGGTTAGATTTGAGTCAAGCAGAGGTAAATTGTAAAGAAAAAGCTATTTTAGAGTGTTGATTGAGGGCATTTGAGGTAAGTATCTTACCTAACATTATGTGGGGGAACGATCCCGTAGGAATTGGTTGTTTGTACTATTTGAACTACGTGAAAGACGTGTACACGAGGTGACGAGTGTGTACACGACTTATATGTGGAAATTTGACCGACTTAGACTCTTAGGTTCTTATGTACAATAAAAATGAAGTTGTCTTATCACGTTAAATTCTCCATTGCTAAATTCACCCTTGTGTGTCTTATTTGTGGTTGATTGGTTCATGTTCTACTCTTTATTGCCAAATATACTCGTATATGCCTAAATTAAAGTTGTTACCTCTTTTATTTCTCTGGTATCTCTTCCGTAGTTGGTTATTCTTAATTGAAGTTATTGTTATCTCTTCCATTGTGACTCATCCTTATTTGAAATCATTGTTACATATTACTTCTCCTATTCTTGAGTTGTACCTAATTGAAATCATTGTTACTTATTATCTCTCTTGTCATTGAGTTTTACCTATTTGGAATCATTATTACACGTTATATCTCTTATCGTAGAGTGTACGCATTTGTAATCATTGTTACATGTTATACCTTCCATTTTTGAGTTACTCTTATTTGATATCGTTGTTACACACTATCTCTCCCATTGTTGAGTTATTCTCGTTTAAAACCATTATTACTTGTTATGTCTTTCATTGTGAGCCCAAGGGTTATGTGTGGTTGTGGTACTGGAATTATTTTAAGGAAATATTGTGGTACATGGGAAAATGTGGTACAAGTCATTATATTGTATTGTTATATTTTTAACACACGTGATATTGTTAAGAGGATTGTCGGGGCATTCGCACGTGAGTTGTCTGTGCTCTTGTTATCATTGATAATTGCACATGCGGCGTAACAAGGCATGCTATATATATATATATATATATATATATATATAGGGTTTGCGCATGTGGCGAGACAAGGCGGGAATATTATTATGCTCGTGCGGCAGGACAAGGAGGGCATTTACTTTATTGTTGCGCATGTGGCGAGACAAGGGGGGCTATGTCGGGGATGATTTGTGATGGCGTGGGGGGCATTGTTATTGATGATATTTGTGTGGTGATATGCCTACCTTGTGTGAGTCATGCATTTTATGTTTTGTTGTGTTGTTTCCTATATGCCATTCATTGTCTTTGCTCTTACTTGTTGACTCGAGTTGTGATAGAACACTTGCATATGCATACATATAATTAATCACTCATATTGGTTTAAGAAGATAATCCTGATGTTTATTGATCATTTACATCTATTCTCATTTACTTGTCTTCTGTGTGAGAGTTGCACTATTGGCACGTGGGTTGTTTGTGCGGTTATGAGTTATGGTTAGTGTTGGCACGTGAGTTGTCTGTACGATTATGAGTCATTATTATTGTTGGCACGTGAGTTGTCCGTGCGAATATGAGATATTGTCACTCCCTTAGCACGTGAGTTGTCCGTGCAGATATGAGGTATTAATGTTATTGGCACGTGAGTTGTCCATGCAGCACGTGAGTTGTCCGTGCGATTGTGATTTGTAATGAGGGCACAAGATGCCAAGTGATTCGGGTTTGTGAATTGGGACCCGTGATTTATGATTATGCAGTGTGGTATCTCGGAAAAATTCTTGAATAAATCTTGAGTGAAAACGGTTATTTGTATTGAGTTGTTATTTGTTTTCCTTACTTGCTTTCACCGTACTTAAATTGTATTCAGCTTACTGCACGACGTTATTACCTGTTGTGCCTCGTTGTTAATTGTGGATTTTAGTTTCCTATTGCAAGCATTGTTTTGTTATTTTTATCATGCTTAACTTTATATTGATATTGTTCCCTGTTAGTTTCACATTTATACTTGTACAGGTTATTATGTCTAGTAGGTGTCTTGACTGTTCCTCGTCACTACTCAACCGAGGTTAGTCTTGATACTTACTGGGCACCGCTGTAGTGTACTTATACTATGCTTGCTGCACATTTTGTGTAGATCCGGGTACGTCGGAGTTTGTTGATCGTTAGATAGTTGTTCAGGCATTATTGTGGAGACTCAATGTATACTTGCCATCGTGTTCGCAGGACTTGGAGTAGCTCCGATTGGGGGACAGGCACCATAGGCACTTGTTGCTACCCCGGGACTTGAGGATACTTTAGCGTAGTTCTTGAGCATGTTTAGTACATTGGCTCATGCGTGATTGATTCTGGTTGTACCTGCTAATTCACAGATCAGGGGAGGAGCTCAAACCCTCGCCGCCCGTACTCCAGAGCAGTGAGTCCACATTAGTCAGGTTCCAGGTGTCATGCTAGCACAGCCTGATATTCCGGTTCGGCCTGAGGTCAGGCTAGGGGCATCTGAGAAGGAGCAGCTTAGGCTTGAGAGGTTCAAGAAGTATCACCCTCCTACTTTCAGTGGTTTGACTTCAGAGGATGCACATGGCTTTCTAGAGAAGTACCACCTTATTCTCTGAACCATGGGTATGGTGGAGACGAGTGTGGTTGCTTTTACTACTTTTCAGTTGTCGGGAGCAGCGTATCAATGGTGGCCTGTGTACGAGGAGGGTAGCCCAGCCGGCACAACTTCACTTTTATGGATTCACTTTTCAGATATGTTCTTGAGAGAGTTTGTTCCCCAGACCCATCAAGATGTATGGCGTGCGGAGTTTGAGCAGCTGCGCTAGGGTACTATGTTAGTGTCATAGTATGCTGTTAGATCCAGTGATTTGTCCAGGCATGCACCCATCTTGGTTTCTACAGTTAGAGAGCGAGTCTTCAGGTTAATAGAGGGACTCAATTATGGTATCCTATTCTGCATGACTCATGAGTTTGAGATGGATGTTCTGTTTCAGCAGGTGGTAGATATCGCTCGCCGATTAGAGGGCATGCAGGGCCAGGAGAGAGAGAGGGCAGGGAGGCTTAGAGGCTTCGTGGATAGGAAGGATCTATTGATCCCTATTTTGGAGGCAGGGTACGTCAAGGTAGAGGTTTTGTGGGTCACCTAGTTTAGTTTGCACTTCAGGCTTCGCGCGGTGTTTCAGATATCCATGGGTCCTAGAGTACCCGTACCGGACAGCTTTCACAGCCACATCAGTGGAGAGGTTGCTTTGATGGTGGAGATACCAACCATATGATAAGAGATTGTCCCAGACTCCAAGAAAATATGTCACAGCGGGGTATTCAGGCTATGAGTTCTGCTCCAATTTCTTCTATACCTATACTGCCAGCTAGGGGTGGAGGTCGGGCGGGTGGAGGTTGCCCTAGAAGGGAGGCTGGGGCCATTATTATGTTATTTCTGGTTGGGTAGAGGCCGATACACCAGATGATATCCTTACATGTATGGTTTCAGTTGCGTATAGAGATGCATTTGTGTTACTTCAATCCGATCATATTTATTGGTAAGATTCATCCTGCCTTGCTTCATATATGGCTGTGTTTTTATGATTCTTGCATCATGTTCATGTGTTCACGCCAGTTGAGAATTTTAATTGTGATAGCTCGTATCGATCGTTCTAGTTTGGTTGCTATTATAGGTCATGAGACTTGGGTGGACTTTCTGTTAGTTAAATACAGTAAGGTTTGATGTGATATCTGGGTGGTTTGGCCACGATTTATGATTTGGGTGTTCTACAGGTATGAGAAGTTTGTTTCGTGTTGTGGTTTTGGTTCTACGAGGTTAGTTGGTAGAGTGTCTTAGTTGATGAGATGTTTATTTTACTTATGATTTACGGATGGGGACCTGGTGTTCCTAGTGAATATGTGTGTTGGTGTTGGGTTATACGCCACGGTGAGGTCATATTAAGGTAAGATTTGTTGTGGTTGTTTCTTGTGTCTTGCTTCTTCCTTGTGGATTGTATCCACAGTATGGTATCAGTGAGTAGTTGTGCCTATTTGGCTTGTTTGACAGTCCTCTCACGTTTTCCTCTTTTCATATCCAGTCATATTGGAGATGTGTTTGTTGGGTTTGGATTGTGATGTATGTTTCCAAGTGGCGTTTGAGGTGGCTTGTTGATCGGATATGTAGTTATGAGTTTCGTATGTTTTTTGCATTATTTTCAGTGTTGTGAAGGTTTAGAACAAGATTTTAGTCAATATGAGTCTATTTTCCAGCACCGGGCTTGGTAATAGACAGCTATTGCAGTCATAGTTATTGCTATAAGCATATGGACGATGTGTTTTGTTGTGTGGTTTATACCTTATGGGTGTATGCATGAGCTGTTGTAGCTAGTTGAGAGTTTTACAATGTGTTTGTGTGATAATAGGGCCCATGGTAATTGTGTAAATTGGATTCTAAGGCTTTTCGGCGTGAGTGGAAGGAATAGTCTGAGGTTGAGATGGTATTGTCGGGCTTGGCACGTTCGAGGACAGACATTTGGTTAAGAGGGAAGAATGTAATGACCCGACCGATCGTTTTGAACTTTAAGTTTCCGTTCAGAGGTTCGAGGTCTTGAATAGATTCTTATTGTGTATTATGTCTTGCGTGCATGCTCGGATTTGATTTTCAAATGATTCATAATGAATATGGATGAGTAGTTCTCACTTTAGAATCTTAAGTTGAAAATGTTGATCGAGATTTGACTTTTGTGAAAACGACCACGTAGAGGTATTTTAATGGCTCCGATAGGTTTGTATTATGATTTTGGACTTGAGCGTATGCCCGAAATCGAATTCGGAGGTTCGTAGGTTGATTTGTGTTGTTTTGCCAAAAGTTGGCAATTTAAAGGTTTTGAATTTTGATAAGTTTGACCGTAGGTTGACTTCATAGATATCGTGTTCAGATTTCTTTTTCGGGACTTGAAAGAAGTCCGTCTTGTCATTTGGAACTTGTCCGCAAAGGTTGGTGTCATTCCGAGTTGATTTGACAGGAATCGGACGCACGATTGTGTTTTTAGAAGGTCTTGAGTTTCATGTCGAATTCATGTGTTTTGAGGTCCGATTCGTGATTTCAGATGTTATTTTGATGGTTTGATCGTGAGAGCGAGTTCATGTTATGTTTTTAACTTGTATTGATGTTTGGTTTGGAGCCCCAAGGGCTCGGGTGAGTTTCGAATGCATAGCGGAGTGTTGATAGAGTTTAAATCTGCTGATTTTTCCACAGGTGCCTCAGGTCTCGCATTTTCGAGTTTTGGATCGCAATTGCGATGTTAGGCCAAGTCTGATGGGTTCGCATTTGTGAACCTAGTGTTCGCATTTGCGGTGGGCACCTGAGGAAGCTAGTTCACATTTGCGATCTTCAAGGTCGCATTTACGAATCCTATGTTCGCATTTGAGGGGTTCACATTTGCGAACCTCGGGTCGTATTTGCGACATCTGTGACTGGACTTAAAACTGAGGAACGGGATTTTTGGTCTCATTTTTATATTTTGGAACCCTAGACTCGATAGGAGGCGATTTTGAAGAGGTATTTTCATCTACAAACTTTGGGTAAGTGATTCTAATCAATTTCTAATCTTATTCCATCATTATATCTTATATTGTGACATCCAAATCATATGAATTAAAGGGAAAAATTATGAAACTTTTTCAAGTTTTTGAAAAATGAGAACTTGAGTTTTAGAGTCGATTTGGACTCGGATTTTAAAACTAATCACATATATGAACTCGTGGGGTCATGGGTAGTCGGAATCTACCATTGGACTCGGGTTGACTTTTGAAGAATTGTGTGAAGATCATTACTTTAATTATTAGAATTGATTTCTCTTGCACTATTTGACATTATTGAGTCGATTGTGGTTAGATTTGAGCCGAGCGGAGGTGAATGGTAAAGGAAAAGCTATTTTAGTGTGTTTATTGAGGATTTTGATGTAAGTATCTTGCTTAACGTTGTGTGGGGGAGCTATCCCATATGGATTGGTTGTTCGTACTATTTGAACTAAGTGAAAGACGTGTACACGAGGTGACGAGTGTGTACACCACTTATATGTGAAAATTTGACCGTCTTAGACTCTTAGGTTCTTATGTTCATTAAAAATGAAGTTGTCTTATTATGTTAAATTCTCCATTGCTAAATTCACCCTTACGTGTCTTATTTGTGGTTGATTGGTTTATGTTCTATCCTTTATTTCCAAATATACTCTTATATGCCTAAATTGAAGTTATTACTTCTTTTATTGCCATGTTATCTCTTCCGTAGTTGATTATCTTTAATTGAAGTTATTATTATCTCTTTCATTGTTGACTCATCCTTATTTGAAATCATGGTTACATGTTTCTTCTCTTATCCTTGAGTTGTACCTAATTGGAATTTTTGTTACATGTTATCTCTCTTGTCATTGAGTTATACCTATTTGGAATCATTGTTACACGTTATCTCTCTTATCGTCGAGTGTACACATTTGTAATCATTGTTACATGTTATACCTTTCATTGTTCAGTTACTCTTATTTGATATCGTTGTTACACACTATCTCTCCCATTGTTGAGTTATTCTCATTTGAAACCATTATTACTTATTATGTCTTTCATTGTGAGCTCGTTCTTCCGTTTCTTTATGTTTTGTAATTCTTGTGTTGGTTTACTTGTCGTACTCTCGTGTTATTGTTGTTGTTATCATTGTACTCCGTGTTGTTGAGTCGAGGGCTATGTGTGGTTGTGATACTGGAATTGTTTTAAGGAAATGTTATGGCATATGAGCACATATGGTGCAAGTCATTATATTGCATTCTTATGTTTTTGGCACACGTGATATTGTTGAGATGATTGGGCATTCGCACGTGAGTTGTCCGTGCTATTGTTATCATTGATAATTACACATGCGGCGTGATAAAATGGGTTATATATATATGTGGGTTTGCGCATATGGCCAGACAAGGCAAAAATATTATTATGCGTGTGCAGCGAGACAAGACGGGCTATATATATATGGGTTTGCGCATGTGGCCAAAAAAGGTGGGAATATTGTTATGCGCGTGCGGCGAGACAAGACGGGCATTTACTTTATTATTGCGCTCGTGGCGAGACAAGGGGCTATGTCGGGGATGCTTTATGATGACTTGTGATAGACTGGGGGTATTGTTATTGATGATATTTGTGTGGTGGTGTGTCTACCTTGTGTGAGTCATGCATTTTACGTTTTGTTGTGTTGTTTCCTATGTGTTATTCGTTCTCTATGCTCTTACTTATTGATTCGAGTTGTGATAGAACACTTTCTCAAGCATACACTTAAGTAATCACTCATATCGGTTTAAGAAGATAATCCTGATGTTTATTGATCATTTATATGTATTCTCGTTTACTTGTCTTCTGTGTGAGAGTTGTACTATTGGCGTGAGTTGTCCGTGCGGTTATGAGTTATGGTTAGTGTTAGCATGTGAGTTGTCCGTGCGGTTATGAGTCATTGTTATTGTTGGCATGTGAATTATCCGTGCGGATATGAGATATTGTCACTCCCTTAGCACGTGAGTTGTCCGTGCATATATGAGGTATTAATGGTATTGGCACGTGAGATGTCCGTGCAATTATGATTTGTAATGTGGGCACAAGATGCCAAGTGATTAGGGTTCATGAATTGGGACCCGTGATTTGTGATTATGAGGTTTGGTACCTCGGGGAAATTCTTGAATAGATCTTGAGTGAAAGCGTTTGTTCTTATTGAGTTGTTACTTATTTTCCTTATTTTGTTTCACCGGACTTAAACTGTATTCAGCTTTCTCCTCAGTGTTATTACCTATTGTGCCTCGTTGCTAATTGTTGCTTTTTCCTCTGGTTCAATCGATAGATAGGCCGAAAACATATTTCTGGACAAATGAACAGACCTATTGCAAGTATTGTTTTGATATTTTTATTATGCTTAGATTTATATTAATATTGTTCCCTATTAGTTTCACATTTATACTTATACATGTTATTATGTCTAGTAGGTGTCTTGACTATTCCACATCACTACTCCACTGAGGTTAATCTTGATACTTACTGGGTACCATTGTGGTATATTCATTCTACGCTTGCTGCATATTTTGTGCAGATCCAGGTAATTTGGAGTTTGTTAATCGTTATCTAACTATTCGGGCATTGCTGTGGAGACTCAGGGCATACCTTCCATCGCGTTTGTCGGCCTTGGAGTCACCTTCTAAAGTTATTTTGTACAGTTTATTTCTATTTCGGAACAGTTTCATTTAGAAATTTCCTAGTGAACTCAGTAGAGCTTATGACTTGTACTATTGGTTTTGGGATATTGTATCATGTTGGGATTATTGGTTTTATATAGAAATATATGGTTTATTTTTAATTGTCGTTTGGGTTAAATTCTGTCATTTAATTCAGAAGTGTTAGGTTTATCTAGTCTTAGAGACTAAGTGTCATCACGTTATCCTATAGAGGAAAATTGGGGTCGTGATATTTGGTCCTCAACTTTAGTTATTTTGGTGATTAACAACTAATAATGGTTTTGCAGCTCATATTTTGAGCTTTAAATGAAAAGAAATACTTCACCGTTTGAACCTTCAGTGCTAAAGCATTAACATTGTGACAAGTTATGTGTCTTTTATTTGGATGATTTGACAAACTTCATGAGAGAACCAGATAAGGAAACTAATATAATTAGTTCCCTTGTGTTCAGAATAACTAGTTAGATGGCTGGTTCAATTCTCAATGAAATCAGATAAGAGAACATCAGAGAGAATAGATATGGATCAGTTCTTCCGATCACAGTACAAGTCAACTCTATAGATGTTAAAGCTATTATATTGTACACGCAACAGTACAACACTGTTGAAGTGTGTAATGTACCAGATACTTCCTTGCATCATCTTTCATGACCTCACACACATATTATTAACATGAGGCAGGGGTTTCACTTAACACTTGAAAAACCTAAACAAAGATTTCTCTCAAGTGTGCAGCCGCCCTTATTTCCTCTGAGGCATTGAAGAACAAAGTAGCGACATACCAAAGGACTGGTTCCCAGCATTGATAATTTGTTATGTCCTTTAGTGTTGTTGTGTTTTGTTTCATGTTATTCACTTGTAATTCCTACTTAGCTTTTCAGTAGTATTTCGCATGACATCTCTTAAACCATTATTGTTCTGGTTGTTGTGACTAGAGTTAGTCAAGTGTGTAGCTTTGTAATGGAGTCATTACAAAGAGGCTTACAATAGAGTTATTGTAAGGGTTGAGGGATTACCAGTTTAATTCCTAGATTGCAATAGGTTGTAATCTAAAGTTTTATCAGTTAGTGAAGTTGAAATCCTACTAGGGTAGATTGTGATTTTTAATCACAAGAGCTGGGAGTTTTCCACATAAATATTGTTGTGTTCTTTACTTACTGTTATTTCTGTGGGAACTAATAGAGAACTAGGTTATCTATACAATTTTGTGGACTCTTAGTTTCTATCAATTGGTATCAGAGCAAGTTCTTTCTAAAAGGTTAACACCTAGAAATGATCTACATGGCTGCTCCACCAAACTTCAAAGAAGGACAATCAACTTACAGATCACTTGGATTTAATGGCTAATACTATGGTTGGTGGAAAATGAGAATGCATGACTTTATTATGGCTGAGAATTTAGAGCTCTGGGATGTGATTTGCGCACCTTTTGTCCCCACGAAAACCATTGGTGAGAGAACAATTATAGTTCCAAAGACAAAATACTAGTACAATGATGTCGATCGATAGTCCATCGAGAAGAACTTTAGGTCTAAGAAGATTCTTATTTGTGGGATTGGACCAGATGAATATAACTGCATATCAACATGTCAGTTAGCCAAGGAGATCAGGGAAGCTATCCAAATAGTACATGAGGGAACTACTCAGATCAAGCTGTCAAAAATCGATATGCTTACTACTGAGTATGAACTCTTCATGATGAGTCCATTCAGGACATGCACATAAGGTTTACCTCAATCGTCAATGAGCTTCACTCCCTTGGAGAAATTATCCAAAGAAATAAACTGGTCAGGAAAATACTCAGTGTATTACCAAGTTCCCGGGAGAGTAAACTCAATGCTATCACGGAAGCCAAGGATCTGTAGAAGCTGACCATTAATGAACTCATTGGAAATCTAAAAACCTATGACATGAAGAAGAAGAAGAAGAAGAAGAAGAAGAAGAAGAAGAAGAAGAAGAAGAAGAAGAAGAAGAAGAAGGATCTTGAAAGAAGAGAGCCCAAAAAGGAGAAGAACCTGGTTCTCAAGAAGGAGAACAGTGAATCAAGTGGTGATGAAACATACATGGCCTATCTTACTCGTGGATTCCAGAAAATTGTTCATAGAAATGGATGAATTCCCAATAAAGACAACTCTAGCAGAAATACCAAAGGAAACGATTGCTGCCACAAATGTAGAAATCCAGGACATTTCATCAAAGAGTGTCCTCTCCAAAAGCAGGACTACTACAAACACAACATAGACAAGGCGGTCAAGAGGAACCCGGTCCCTGATAGGAGGTTCAAAAGAAGAGATGCCGCTGACAATGTTGTGAAGCAAGCTCTAGCTACCTGGGGAGATTCCTCTGATGAATCTGAAGGTGATGATGACCAAGGAGACACCTCCATGATAGCTGTTGAAAGTGAATCTACAGAGTATGAATCTATATTTTCACTCATAGCAAAATCTGATGATGATAAAGAAGACAATGATGATGACGAGGTAAGATTTCTTGACGTTCAAAGAAACCTAAAAAATTACTCTCAAAATAAGCGGGTCTCTTTAGAAAATGTCTTAATTGATGCTTACCACAACCTCATTAATGATGAAAATGCTTTAACTGAGGAAATTTGTGAGGTAGAACAAGAAAGAGATGATTTGGTGGTTGTAGTTGTAGATCTGAAGGAAACAGTGCAAGAAATAATGAGGGCAAATACCATGTTAAAGAATCAAATTGGAAATTGCATGATCAACCCTAAGGGAAAGGAAGTGGCAAGTGAGGCACAACTTAAGCTTGAAAGTGAACTCAAAAATATCAAATTAAGTCTTGTAGCTGAACTTGAAAGGAATAGACAACTTCAGGAGGTTAAAAATAATCTAGATAAGTCACTTAAGTGGACCTGGTCCTCTAATACAATCACTTCTATGTATAAAAGTAATGGGGGAACATGCAAGGAATCGAGTTCCAAAGGGCTAAATCTCCTTATAATCCACATAGCAAGTATGTTACTATGACTGATAATTGCTTTATACTCATTGTGGTCAAACTGGTCATTACAAAGACTCTTGTAAAGCCAAACTTCAGTCTCAGCAGAAAAATAATTATTTTGCTAAAAAAGTACCTACTGCTAAGGAACTTGGTTCCCTGAAAAGAAAAGCATGGGATTCCTGCATAGACAAAAAGAAGTTTGATTCACCCATTCCACCATTAAAAGGGACCCAAACTCATTTGGCTTCCTAAGTCTAATCTCTAATTTTTTTGTGTAGGCAGTAGTGAGGGAAAGAAGTCAAAGATGGTACATGGATAGTGGCTGTTCTAAACACATGACTAGAAAAATGGACTATTTCCTCACTCAAGGTCGTGCAAGGTGGGAGTGTGTCCTTTGGAAATAGCAAAAAGGGATACATTTTGGGAGTTGGAAAGATTGGAAAAACACTCTCCACTCAATTAAAAATGTGTATTATGTGAATGGCTTGAAATATAGCCTGTTGAGTGTCTCTCAAATCTACAACAAAGGAAACAAAGTGGATTTCTTGTCAAAGTCTCGTATTGTCACCAGCCTTATAACTGGTGAAGTGGTTCTGATTGCAAAAAAGTTCAAAATTATTTATATTGCAGACTTTGATTTTCTGAATGGTGGTGATCTTACATGCATGAGTACCATTGATAATGATGCTGAGATATGACATAGAAAATTAGGGCATGTAATTTTTCTCTGCTGAACAAGCTGATCAAGAAGGACCTAGTTCGTGGACGGCCAAAGTCAAAGTTTAAAGATCACAAAGTGTGTGATGCATGTGTGAAAGGGAAGTAAGTCAGGTCCTCATTCAAACCAAATAAGAAAGTGAGTACCTCAAGGCCACTAGATCTTCTTCATATGGATATGTGTGGACCTATGAGGATGCCTAGCAGATCAGGAAAGAAGTACATCTTCATTATTGTTGATGACTACTCCAGATTCACATGTACCTTATTTCTCATGACCAAGGATAAAACATTTCCTGTTTTTGCTGCATTTGTGAAGCAGATTCAAGTGAAGATGGGATACAATGTTGTGAGTATCAGATCTGATCACGACACCGAGTTTGACAATGCCAAGTTTGATGAATTTTGTGCTGAAAATGGTATAAATATTTTTCTACTCTCAGAACACCTCAACAAAATGATGTTGTGGAGAGGAAAAATAGGACTTTTGAAGATATGACTAGGACAATATTGATTGAAAGTGGTGTCCCAAAGAGCTTCTGGGCTGAAGGAGTGAACACTGCTTGTTATTTGATTGACAGGTGCGTGATCAGGTCTCTACTTGACAAGACCCCTTATGAATTGCTTATTGGGAGAAAACCAAAGCTGACTTACCTAATAGCATTTGGATGTAGATGCTTCATTCTCAATAATGGTAAGGAAGCATTGGGAAAATTAGATGTAAAGAGTTATGAAGGAATCTTTCTCGGTTACTCTTCTCAAAGCAAAGCATTCAAATTCTACAACAAAAGGACTCAATGCGTAAAGGAAAGTGTACATGTGATCTTTGATGAATCTCACCACTCAAAAAGATTCACATGATAAGGATGATCTAGATGAAGACTTCTCAAAGGTCCCTGGAGAGATTATAGATATGGCAAACAGGAAGGTAGATCTAATGAGCTAAGTCAAGGAAACTAGTGAAAAAGATGCAGCAGAACTTCCAGCTGATTTGGAGGAACCTGGTCCCTCCATCACAGCAACTGAAGCTAACAAAAGAGTTGTTGATGTTGTATTAGTCACTCTTGGTGCAGAGTAAAAAAGTGGCACTCATACTTCCATTGATGCCAATAATGGGTCACACATGGAGGAACCCAGTCCCTTTGGTCCTGAAACCTAGGTGTCTAATTGGAAGCACATGAGCTCACATCCTCTTCAAAATGTGATCACTCCTTTGGACTCTGGTATTCAGACTAGATCCAAGGCAAGAAACATGTTTGCTTTCTCAGCCTTCTTGTCTCAAATTGAGCCAAAAAATATCATGGAAGCGTTAAAAGATGCCGACTGGATTGCTGCTATGCAAGAAAAGCTCCATCAATTTGAAAGGAAAAATGTGAGGCACCTGGTTCCTTGGCCCTTAGATAGAACAGTGATTGGAGCCATATGGGTGTTCAGAAACAAACTTGATGAGTTTGGCTATACAACAAGGAATAAATCCAGGCTAATGGTCCAAGTCTACAATCAAGAAGAAGGAATTGACTACGATAAAATGCTTTCTCTCATTGCTAGAATGGAAGCCATCAAAATTCTTATTGTTTTTGCATCTCATATGGAATTCAAATTGTTCCAAATGGATGTTAAGAGTACATATCTAAATGGATATTTGATTTTGTCAAGAAACCACCTGACTTTGAATGTCATGAACATCCTGAACATGTCTTCAAGCTTGACAAGCTTTATATGGATTGAAGCAAGACCCTCGTGCATGGTATGAGAGATTGTCTAGGTTCCTTCTGGAGAATAGTTTCACTAGAGGGAAAATTGACAACACCCTGTTTCTGAAGAAATGATGGAGGAACCTGCTGATTGTGCAAGTTTACGTTGATGACATCATTTTTGGTGAAACAAATGATTCCCTTTGTGAGGAGTTTGCAAAGCTCATGGGAAGTGAATTTGAGATGAGCATGATGGGGGAACTAAACTTTTTCCTTGGGTTTCAAGTAAAGTAAACCTCTAAAGGAACTATGATAAGTCAACAGAAGTACATCAAGGAGCTGCTGAAAAGATTTGAAATAGAAAGCTCAAAAACCATTGATACTCTCATATCTACTGCCACTCGTGTAGACATGGACAAGCCTGGTTCCCCTGTAAATGAAACTATGTATAGGGGTATCATTGGATCACTTCAGTACCTGATGGCCAACAGACCTGACATTATGTTTAGTGTTGGGCTATGTGCTAGATTTCAATCAATTCCAAAAGAATCTCATCTGAAGGCTGCCAAGAGAATTCTGAGGTATCTCAAGGGAACGTAGGACCTGGTCCTCTATTATACCTCTGGAGATTATTTTGACTTAATTAGGTATGTTGATGCTGATTATGCTGGATATCAGGTGGGTAAAAAGAGTACATCTGGAATGGCACACTTTCTGGGGTCATGCTTGATTTCATAGGGTACAAAGAAATAAAACTATGTGTCCCTCTCTAGTACAGAAGCTGAATATGTTGTAATTGCTTCCTGTTGTTCCCAACTACTGTGGATCAAGCAACAACTAGAAGATTTTGGTGTATTTTCTAACTGTGTGCCATTATCATATGATAACACAAATGCTCTCAACATGGCAAAGAACCCGGTTCAGCATAAGAGGACAAAGCACATTGATGTATGACATCATTTCTTGAGGGATAATGTTGAAAAAGAACTCATTTGTATGAAGTTCTGCAAAATAAAGGACTAGGTAGCGAATATTTTTACCAAGGCACTGAGCAGAGAGCATTTTGAAAGAAATTGTCTGGAGATGAGAGTGATTATGCTGAATTGAGAACCCGATCCCTCGATGATTGGCTATGAAAATATGGTAAGGTAAGTCGCTAAAAGTGTTTTCTTGTGACTTCTAACTTAATTCTACACCGTTATAGGTAGACACGCATGGAAAATTTAGAACAAACAAGTTGCAGATAACATTGCAGTTTTTTGGAAGTTTGATGCTCATATTTTCAAAATTTATCAGGGAACCTGCTTGATGGTATACCTGCTTCGGGTCCTTCTAATACTCTAAGTATTCAGGGGATTGATCTGAATATCTCATCAACATCAGGTAATGTTCCATCCTCTTATACTGGTACAATATTGTTGGGTACTTAGGGTGAGACAAATAGGAGTGATGCATTTAAAACATGCTCTACCTCTCTTGAAAAAGAGCATGTTTCTGTTGTTGAAAGTTTAGTTGGGGTTTCTATGAATGATGATGTAGGTGCAGAGACTCAGGGGGAAGAAAGGGGTAAATCTCTTGGGCAGACGGACCACGCACTGGTCAATACTACAGGGGAGCCTATAGAGGGACTTGGTCCGTCTGCCCAAGTGGAGTTTTCTGCTCCTACTTGGGATGAAACTCCTAGGTCTACAAGATAGTCCCTGGATAGTGCTAACCCAACCTCTTTTGCTCACCCTGTTACAGTCTCTTTGGAGGTTGTGTATCCTGAGATGAAGTCGAGGTCTGAGGGAGAATGTGGTGATGGTGAGGATGACCTTGATAATCTGTCTGTATCCCAATTTATAGCTTCTAGGATTGGTGGGAAGGCCACAAAAAGATTCTTTACCTAAATGACCCACCACTAGGCAGCAGAAGAAGGTTGCTCTTGACTGTGCATTGAAAGAGAATAAGGAGAAGAAGAGAAGGAGAAGGCTTGTAAAAAGTAGGCTCATTAATGAGGAGGATGCGCCTCCGGCAAATGTGGTAGAGGTTGATGATGAGGAGACCGCTCAAGAACCTGCTCCTCTTGTCAGGAAAACATCAAAGAAAGTAGTGTTTGTGAAACAAAATAAGTTTCTATCTAACAAAGATAATGATGTTGGTGAAGAAGGATATGAGCAGAAAAAGTGAGTAGAAACTAAGAAGCCTCTCAGAAATAGGCCGAGTAGTAGTGAGGAACTTGGTTCCTCAAAGACGGCAAGAGTAGAACTATCTGAGCTTGAGAGGAGAGCAAATTTGAAGAAATCGAAAGTCTATAGGGGAGAGTGTTTGATTATGAGATTCTTGATCGATCAGCCATGAGGCAGCTGGTGGAGATTCGTGACTTCCAGAAGTAGACTCATATTTTTGACATCAAGTGTCCAAAAGTGTATGAAGATGGAGTACGCAATTTCTATGCTAACATATTTGTAGTCGGGGGGGGGGGGGGGGGCACAATTTGTTTGAAGATCAATGGGAAAGACTTTGTAGTGTATGAGGCTCTGCTTGGGGAGATTCTTTGGGTGCCTACTAAAGGTCTGTCAACTGTAGAGGGAACTTATTTCCTTGATTTTAAGAAAATAATCATCATGCCTCGAGCTATTCAGACATGAGAACGAGTGCACAAGAAGTCACTTCTTCCGGAATACCAACCGATGTTTGAGTTAGTGAACAAGGTGCTGCTACCTAGGGCTGAGAGGATATCTATGGCCTTTATAGCAGACCTGGTTCTTCTGGAAGCGCTGGACTCTTACTCATCCATCAATCTCCTTAAAGTTATGATTGAGCATATGAAGAAGGTGGCAGATTTCAAAGATGGTAATCATGGTCTTCCTTATGGGTTCCTCCTCACTAAGGTCCTTGAACGCTTTAAGGTCCCTTTGGGAAGAGCATCAATGGGGACTCGTAAGCAAATATTCACCATGACCACCTTGGAGGAGTGTGAGTGTGTGGACAAGAAGGGAGGTATAAGAAGCAACTCCACTATCTCTGAGCTCATCGATGCTGCAAATGAAGAGATTAAGCATCTAAAGGCCCAGAATTCCATTATTGAGTCTAAGCTCTATCAGGGAAGCAAGGAACCTGGTTCTAGCAATGCTCCGGGTGAAGAGATTGCCCACTTGAAAGCTGAAAATATAGAATTGAGGAACCAAGTGGAGAACCTGAATGAGTAGCTGATCAGCGATCAAAGGGCTGCTAATTCTCGTATGGATAGCCTCATCAAGGCCTTTTCTCCCTAGTCCTTCCTGTTCCCCATCCTGTGTCCCCTATCCTATACCTTTTTCAGTTCCTTCCTAATCCTGCCTTGTCTTTTTGTTGCCCTTCCTTATTGATTGTGGTACTCTAGTTTTTGTTTGGATTGTATATGTATGTAATTATGGTACTGCTACTTTGATTTTCTTGTTTCCTTAATTAATGAGCATTGTTGTCTATTTACTTCAATGTTATACTCTTGCGTTCAGTTTTTAGTCATGCTTTATGCACACAAGTGGTATGAGTTAATTTTGCGGGATTGTTATGCATTTACTTGTCTCATTTTCCAATGATGCCAAAAGGGGAAAAATATTGAAAGGGAGAAAAGAGGTTCTCAGGGGGAATATGGCTGATTCGTAAGGAGAACAATATGGAGATCCGGTTCTCAAGCGAAATATCAATTATAAGTTTGTCATCATCAAAAAGGGAGAAATTGATAAGTTATGTATCATTTATTTTGATGATTTGACAAACTTCATGAGAGAACTAGATAAGGAACCTGATACAATTAGTTCCCTTGTGTTCAGAATAACTACTCAGATGTCTGGTTCAATTCTCAATAAAATCAGATAAGGGAACAGATAGGGATCAGTTCCTCCGGTCACAGTATAAGTCAATTCTATAGCTGATAAAGCTGATGTGTATATGCAATAGTACATCAGCACTGTTGAAGCGTGCAGTGTACCTGACACTCCCTTGCATTATATTTCATGACCTCACACATATATTATCAATATGAGGCAAGGGGTTTCCCTGAAAACATTTCAATGCCTCTCAAGTGTGCAGCTACCCTTATTTTCTATGAGGCATTGAAGAACAAAGCAGTGACTGTAGGGGCGGAGGGAGAATATGAGCTACGGGTTCGGCCGAACCTAGTGGCTTTGGTGCAAACCATTTATTTATCTTAAGAAATTCATTGAATATATATAAATTATTAATTTAGAACCCAATAACTTAAAAAATCATTGCTCCGCCTCTGAGCGACTGACCAAAGGACCAATTCCCAGCATTGATAATGTCTTATGTCCTTTAGTGTAGTTGTATCTTTGTTTCATGTTATTCACTTGTAATTCCTACTTAGCTTTTCAGAAGTATTTCTAGGACATCTCTTAAACCATTATTACTCTGGTTATTTTGACTAGAGTTAGTCAAGTGTGTAGCTTTGTAATAGAGTTATTACAATGAGGCTTACAATAGAGTTATTGTGAGAGTTGAGGGATTAAGGGTACAATTGCTAGATTACAATAGCTTGTAATCTAAAGTTTGCTCAGTTAGTGAAGTTGAAATCCTGCTAGGGTAGGTCGTAGTTTTTAATCCCGTGAGCTGAGAGTTTTTCACGTAAATGTTGTTGTGTTCTTTACTTACTGTTGTTTCTGTGGGAACTGAGGTTCTAAATACAATTTGATGAACCCTTAGTTTCGATCATATTGCTTTCCTCCTCTTGATGTTGCCCGCTCTATATACAAACTTTTTGAGGCGCCTATGCGATTGAATCTTGCTAATTACAGGTCCTTTGCTTGCCTATTTAATGTTGCAATTATAAAAAATTAGAAAGTAATTAATAAGGGTGACAAGCATATTCTTTATGCTGCCCGTATATCTTAATCTTTTGCAGCTCATATTTTGAGCTTCTGTAGCAAGTATTGCACAACCTAAATGGAGCCTTATAGTTTCAGGAGACATATATAATATGTCAAGAACTCTTTTGTTATGACTTAATGCTTCTTGTATGGGGGATATCTTACTAAACATGTCAAGTTTAAGGGGTTATTCACGTATTTGGCCTTTTAATTGGAGTACTACGTATTACATTCTGTAAATCAAAAACTGATGTGGGTCAACAAGAAAATTTGGCATGGGCTAGGAAAAAACAATTTGGCCTCATCAACATCAGTGGTTGGACCAAAATATAAGGCGAGTTGGATTTCTACCAACTCCAGCCAATTATGGAGGAAAATGGTGTATACAAAATGGGTACATCAAGTTCAACCTAGAACTGGATTCTATGATCATTCCTAATATGCTCAGAGAAGAAGAAGCAAAGACTTAGGAATATTATCAAAGAAACTTCTCAGATCTTGAAGAATGCAGAGGTTATTATATTATTTCTCACCGCTACAGAGAAGCTAATAAAGTGGCTGACTTTCTTGCTAAATTGGCCTCCTCGAATGGAATTAGTACCTTCTAATATTACTCTTTCAATAACTCACGAAAGAGGTAAAGAAACTTTTTCAACTTGATAAATGGCATATACCTAGCATAAGAAAAACAATATGATAAGACTAACTTTTTTTAAGATAATACTAATAAGGTAGGTAGCTAGGAAAGAGTTTTTGCATAGTAAAGTCCCTTTCACGTTTGAAGAATATATGTACTCCCTCCGTTCCAATTTATATGAATCTGTTTGACTGAGCACGAAATTTAAGAAAAAATAAAAACTTTTGAAATTTGTGGTCCTAAACAAATCAAAAAGTGGTCCAGGATATTTGTGTGATTATAAAAGCTTCTCATTAAGGGTAGAATTGTAAGTTTAAACTAAATTATTTCCAAATTTAAAAAAGGATCATTCTTTTTTTAACAGATCAAAAAGAAAATAAGTTCACATAAACTGAAACGGAAAGACTAACAAACAAGTCTTTGGTGTAAAATTTTGGGGATAAAGTCCATATCCCCCTCTTCTCTTTGTATTTTGCAAAATTGATGAATGGATAAGGGAGGAAGGCATCATGCCTAAGGTGATGGTAATTTGATTAAAAAAAAATTGGATTTAACTCCACCAAAGGTAGGCCAGGCACAGGAAACATAGATAATAATAGGACGAAGAATATTCAACGAGTGGCCCTTTTAAGGGCAGGTATTTGACTTTTGTCCCTAGCAAAATAGACACCCACCAGAACTTCTCCTCCTCTTTATTTCTCTTTTCTCTATCTTCTTCTTCTCCTTCTCAGTGTCTTCCAATAAATTATGACCACGCAACTAAAATTAAAATAATAATAATAAAATATCTTGTAAAAAATTAAAGATTTTTATTTATAGTTGGAATTGAGTTGGTTATATTTTATTGAGCTTGTATTGTCTTTCCTTAATGAGATTTATAGCCTGTTCGGCTAAGCTGCAAAAATCAGTTTTTTGATAAATGCTTTTTTCAGAAGTACTTTTTGGTGAAAAACAGTTTGTGTTTGACTAATTAATTTGAAAAGCACTTCTGAGCAGCAATTAGTGTTTGACCAAATTTTAAAAAACTACTTCTAAGTGTACTTTTTTAAAAGTCCTTTTCAAAAAAGTGCTTTTGGAGAGAAACTATTTTTTTCTGTTTCTCCAAAACTGCTTCTGCTTTTCCTCAAAAGCACTTTTTTCTTTTTAAAAGCTTGGCCAAACACCTTAATTTTAGAAAAAAAAATATTTTTGACAAAAAAAAAACATTTTTGCCTCAAAAGAAGCTTGGCCAAACATGCTATTAGATTGGTTTGGTAGAAGAAAGAAAATACTAAGCTAGCGTTTGGCCATAGATTTTCAAATTTGTTCTGAAAAATCTGATTTAGGTGAAGTTTGGTTTGAAGATGAAAATGTGTTTGGACATCAGTTTTCAAAACATATTTCCAAATTTATTTTGAAAAAACATGAAACATGACTTATACCCACAAGTTCTAAAAACTATCACAAATACCCAACAGTACCATTATCAATAACATTCATTATATTATCGCAAACCATAGTCCTGAACATAAATAAATTTGATACAAAATTATTATTTTTATAATGAACTACATGATACATTACCAGGTGACCGAGAAGACAAAACAACGTTGTTACAAAATAATAAATGGTGGGCTCTTTTATAAAATACAAAAGTTTGGGATAATTTTAGAAAAATATAATAGTGATATTTTGGCCCAAAATCAGCTATTGAGATTTGGGATTTTGCCTAAATATAGGCAAAATTTATGGCCAAACATGTGTTTGCCAAATAAAATCCAAATTTATTTTGGCAAAATCTATGGTTAGACGGGTCCTAATATTAGAGTTTGTGGAGTTTCAAAAAAAATGTATTAAAGAAAACAAAGTGGACTTTATTGATTTTTGATGCTTGGATTGAATTTAACCATTAAAAATTATTGAAATCGGTATTAGAAAGTTGACTATCAAATTTGAAGTCATTTAACGTTAATTTGGAGCAATTTTGAAGCGAAAATGTGTTGATTAAATTTTTATACATCAAGTTATAATGATCTGCCAGGATTTGCATGTGCCGGGATTTATGATAAGGCAAGTTCTACGCATCAATAAAAAAGAGTAAAAACCAATTTACCCCCTTAATCTTTAAAGGTTGAGAAAGAATACCCCTCATCTTTTAAATAGGAAAGGAACCCGCTCGTGCATTATTTTTTCTATTGGGATTTCTTCTTCTTCTTGAAAAAAAAATTGTTATCCATAAAAATCAAAAGTCAAAACAATCCATTTTTGGAGGGAATATATTTGGCACTAAGAAATATTTTTTGTGCTATATGTTGGTATAATTACAAATTATAGTAATTTATTTGTAAGTGAAATCTTGGATTAGTGGCTTTGAAATCTGGGAAAAATCCAAACTCATCTCAATACCAGACAAACTTTTCAAGGTGAGTTACTTTCTTTACTATTGAACTAACACGCTATGTAAGTGGCTTTTTGCTTGTGTACATATTTCAATGTTTACGTATATATATTTATATAAATTTATTTTTATTGTAATATTATTTGCCAGGTTTTATGTTTTAAAAGGACAAAGTATAAATACTAGAATATGAATAGAGTGCATCGTTTTATCATTGATAAATCATGTGTACTGCTCAACAGCAGTGGGGTATTTCAATCTTCTTCAAAATCTAACTTCTTGCTCAGTATGAGGAATTCTTGCATCTTCTCGTGGATACTATACATATTTTACTTTTGTTTTTTACTCTAACAATATTTTCATTATGTGTATTGGTTTTCACGAGGGTAATTTTTCAACTTTCCAATCCTATATTTCTTCTGCTTGGTCAATCGTTAGGGAGGAATTCATATCTTTTCAATCCAACAACAAGAACTTTTCAATCCAATGTCTTATTATATAGTACAATTTTCTGTTGCCATCTTTTGTTAGTGTCACTTTAATTTGTTGGCCTTTGATAAGCATTGAAATATCTATTGATGTTTAGGTATCTAATGACAGTATGTTCTATGGTCCTTTGACTCACTTTCTTTTGTTTGATTTCTAGTAAAGAATGGTTGGAAGCTAGCTTTCATCTATCTAGAAGGAGCAACAACACAGAATTGTCCTAAGAATTTTAGTCACACCTCTACATTTAATCAAGGTTATTTAATGTGTAAAAAAAGATCAAGAATAAACAAGAAGTTGTTTTAAAGTGCATTTCACACATCATTAGACACTAAGGTACAAATAAAATATTTGATTATAAGACAAAGTAAGTGAGCAATCAATATCCGCAACAAATTTTAAGTGGATAAGTTATAAATGGAAATAGTTGATTGAAGATTATGCACATCATTACATTTACGCCCTTGGATTTTTCAATTGGATTTCACTGATGTGAGAAACTCACCAAATCCTCTAACGGCGAATTCCGTCGCGAGAAAACCGTATGTATATTAGTGGGAGGAAATATAAATGAGTTCTACCAATTTCACCCACAATTCATGGATAGCTCGACTTAGTAATTTTGAGATTTTGGACGACTCAAATTCATCTCTTTTCTTTTTCTCTTTTCTTTTTTCCTTTTTTAATTTGTAATTTTGTTGGCTACTTTTCAGTTTGCAGTTTTCAATCACAAACTTGGAATGCATAAATTATGTACAAAGAAGATGTCCATGAAACCTAAGAAAGGAAGGACACGCGCCTGCATATCTATCCTTCATTCCTTCTACGAAAAACGTCATGATATCCTTGTAGTTTGTAATTCTAAGCATGTCAAAGTAAAATGAAATTCAAAGTTAAAAAATTTCAGATGTCAATATTCTTTTTGCAATAGATATTTAAAAGGAAAAGATGCCATATAAAATGAAACATAGATGGTATAATATGAAAAGCAATTTAAATTTTTCTAACACAAATGTAAAACAACATCAAGAAATAGATAAATTACACGATTAAGCAAAAGCAATTTTTAAAAAAAACTAACAGCTCCCTTCATCATTTTTCTCCTCATCAGCATACTTTTGAAGAGCATCACCATGTAATTTCCCATACCTAAACTCATCAAATATTTCAACCCCCATTTCAATGTAAAAATCATAAGACTTCTTATTCCAAACTGCAACTATCCCTTCTACCGAAACGAAGCCATTGTTTGCAGCAATGGATGCAACTGTTCCAAACAACAATCTCCCCATTCCCAACTTTCTGTAACTTTCCCTGAAGTAAAGGCTCTCGAAATAGAATCCAGGTTTGTCATAGAAGCACGAATAATTGACGTAAAAGAAAGCATATCCCGCAATAAAAACATCATTTTTATCGTTCCCATCATCATATTTGGACCTGAATTCATCAGCTTCTCCTTCCACAACGGAAAATTTAAGGTCGAATGTTTTAAGAACGGGCTTGAACCCTTGGTTCGTGGTATCCTTGGATTCGGTAAAAGGGGTTGGAGAAACTTCAAGTAGAAGAACAGATGGCCCGTAATAGAGTGGAAGAGGATTTTCTTTGAAGAGCAAGTTTTCTAAGGAGGAGTCAGTCGCTTTGTAAAGATGAGTATTGTTGTGGTGTGCATGAATTTGGTAAAACAGTTGGTATATATGGTTGAGGTCAGCTTTCGTAGCGAGACGAACTCTAGTGTAGATTTTCTCAGTGATCGTAACGTTATTTTCCAGAGTTGTTTCAGATATAGTTGATGCCATGGTGTTAATCAGTTAGAGATCTAAGAGGCTAGGTTTCAAATAAAGAATGATTAAAGAGAAAAATAGGGAGCTTGAGAAATGTTGAAAAAACTAGGAAGAATGTTTTGGTATGGGATGTTTGAAAAGGTTTTAATAATGGTTATTTATAGTGGAGTTGATGGTCTTTTTTTAGTTCGTTGTTTAGTTAGTGGGGTTGGTGGATGAAACTCAAATGTGGGTTCCAGTTATCATTAGCGCACGTATCTTTAATTAAGATAATCTAATATACACAATTTAAGATATAAAAAGAAGTTTCTGAGTTAGTGAAAGTGGAGTCGCCAGTCGCCACTTTGGATGCCGTCCACTACAATTTTTTGCTTCATATTCTAGACAAGGTGGGTTGCTCTGATGGTAAGTGCCCTCCACTTCCAACCAAGAGGTTGTGAGTTCGAGTCACCCCAAGAGCAAGGTGGGAGTTTTTGGAGGGAAGGATGCCGAGGGTCTATTGGAAACAGCCTCTCTACCCCAGGGTAGGGGTAAGGTCTGCGTACACACTACCCTCCCCAGACCCCACTAGTGGGATTATACTGGGTTGTTGTTGTTGTTGTATTCTAGTTGTTCTGTGGGGAAATATTTTCAAAAGGGAAAGCAAAATTATAAAGAAAAGATATATTTCAACTCACGAGAGTTGAGGCGATAGCGGGCTGCCCAATGGTAAAGCCACTCAAGTATACCCATATCTAGAGTGCCTCAGAATTTTCTAATGTTAAATAGTTATATTTGATGATTTTTAAAACAATATTTAGTATATCAAAGAAAGAGTATATCTTCCATTAAAAAAGAAAATACGAGACCGTTAGAAATAATTTTTGGAATAAAAATAGTAACTTTTGGATTCACTCACTTGCGAATATATTTCTTGCCTTCATTATACACTATTATTATTATTACAGTACCCACATTACTTTTATTACATAGAAATAGCACGGGTTAGCTAGTTTTCGGACTGGTAATTGAAAAATAGTCAGCATTTGCAAAGTAATTGAAAAATAGCCACTATTTTGCTGCAACACGGAAAGTTCTAGCATAATATATTGGATATCGGAGCACATGTGAATTAACTTCCAGCATATTATGTTGAACCAGTATATTATGCTAGAACTCTAGTATATTATGCTAGAAGTTTACATGTAAAAAATTCGAACTACAGTATATTATGCTGGAATATTTTTCAGAATTTGGATAGTGTTTTCGTTCAAATTTATCTTTACATGAAAAGTAGCTAAATTTTGATTACTTTTGAAACTGTGACTATTTTTTAATTACCACTTGTAAATCTAGTTATTTTTGAATTTCACTCTTTTATTACTTTCTCTTCAAATTGGTTTTGACTAAATCTTTTATATTCCTTTTAGCCTCTCCAGAATTACAATTCCACTATCTCATAAAACATTCTGTCAAAACGATTGCAGAAAGCAATTGCGAACTCTTTTTTTTGTCAAACTTGGGCATTGCACCAAAAATATTAAAGCAACAAAAATAATATCAAGTTATCTATGTTTGTTAAACCAGGTTCAATTGTTCTGTATTTTTTTATTACTTTGCATCTAAAATTTGTTATTTTTTTATATCTTTTGTTTGTAAGTATATGTATTATCTTATTTATTAGAATTTTAATATGTCAACTAGTGATAATGTATTCTGTAAGAGGTTTCAAGTTATCAGTGGTCGATTATAGATCAACATTAAGGTAAATCAACAGTAGATGGATAAAAGTTCCAAAGTAAAAGAGGAGATTAGGATGTCGTTTTTTAGATGAATAGTAATAAGGAAGCATTAAAGGACACAGATTTATACATATAGGATAAGCAACGAGAGAGTAACCTGGGGTTGGTTGCAGACCTCTGTAATAATAAAATCGAAGTAAGTGTTATGGTGACCTACCTAGATGTAGTAAAACCATAAGCATAGATAATCGAGGCTTTGAAACAAGATATAGCAATAGTCGTAAGTTCGACAAAATACTGAGGGAAGAACTTTCAGTACACCTATAAATGCCTATAGGGACAACTTGTCATAGTTTGTATATGTTCACAAAGTGAGGCCTAGAGATTGGCTAAAAGCTGAAGGAAAAATAAGAGAAGAATTGCATAGGCGCACAAACAAGGACAAAGTCATACATGTTGCATGACAAAAGGTAGCAACAGTTACGAGATTGAAAATATTCTGACCACAAGTCATGGTGTGAGAAAGAGGCCTAAAGGGGGGAATGCCCTGTCCTTTGGATTTATTCATAGAATAGTTGCCTAGATGGCAAAGGCAGTACTAAAGTATTCATAAGAGTTATGGGTTATGAAACTGCTAAGTGCATCAGTCAAAAATCGAGGAAGAATGTTCCAAAGGGGAGAATGATGTTATACATTCGAGGACGAATGTTCCAAAGGGGGGAATGATGTTACACCCCATGATTTCATATATAAGAGTACGTCGTAAGTCAATACATGTATATGATCAACGAATATTAGATTTCATGCTCCTGAACTAGTATAACTGACATGCTAAGGTGTATGCATGTGCAAAGTGTGTTATCATAGCTCAAGTCAATAATTTTACCACGGAAATAGCTATTATCAAGTTCACTCAAGGTATTAGCCTCTATATAACCTCAACATGAATCAAATAGTTCACAACGGGGTTACAAATATGAGAAATATCGCAACATAAAGCTTATCAATCAATTCAAGGTATGCACACTCATAGCACGTAGGAATCACAAATAACTTAGAAAACTAGTGTATCAACCAAGTTTAGGTAAGATACTTATATCAAGCAAGCTAAATCATTCCTCTAACACACCCTTCCCACATGAATCAACCTCCAGGCGATCCGAATCTAGCCAAATTAACTTAATATAATCAATGAAACTCATAGGAATTGATTCCAAATGAATATAATCAATAAAAGTCATATGAATTGATTACAAATGATAAAGCAAAGATCTTTTACCAAAATAAAAAAGTCAACCCAAAAACAAACCTCAGGATCGTGCCTCAGAACCAGACCAAACTTATAAATTTTGAACACCCATTCGATTACGAGTCTGACACTACCATTTTCATCCAGTTCCGACCCCAAATCGATCTTCAAATCCTTAATTTACACTTTAAAAAAGTTTTTACTAAAATCCCCAATTTCTTCACTTCAATTCACCAATTAAATGCTAAAAACAAATATGGAATCATGAATAATGAACAAATCCGAGTCAAAAACACTTACCTCAATCCAAATCGTGCAATTTCCTCCAAAATCTCCCAAAACCGAGCTCTCTAACTCAAAATGTTATATAATGAATCAAACCCTCGAAATGGAGTATTAAACAATTCTGCTTAGCATACCCTTTGCGATCGCGAAGAACAAAATCCTCCAGCTGCCAAAACCTACTTCGCGAATGCGACGTCCTTATCCCAAACACGATGCCCAACATCGCCATGCCTACGCAAACATGTCCCTTCTTCCGCGAATGCGAAGGCTTGAACTAACATACCCCCCTCCAGGATCCTCTTCTATGCGAACGTGAAGCCTTGTACGCGATCACGATTGACTACATCGCCACAGCTCCGCAAACGTGATCCACCTTTCGCGAACACATAGAGAAAAAATGCATGCCACCAAAAGTCTCTTTTTGAACGCGACCCAAGTGTCGTGATCGCGATGAAGAAGACACTAGACATCAGATCAACAATCCCACATATAGAGAAATGGTCTGAAACCCATCCGAATCACACCCGAGGCCCCAGGGACCCCATCCAATCACACCAACCAATCTCAAAACATCACATGAACTTGCTCGAGACCTCAAATCACCCAAAACAATATCGAAACTACGAATCACACCCTAATTCAAGCCTAATGAACTAATAAACTTTCAACTTCCAAAACTCATACCGAACCATATCAAATCAACTCCGATTGATCTCAAATTTTGCACACAAGTCCCAAATGAAACAACGGTCATATTCCAACTTCTAGAACTAAAATCCAAACCCAATATCAACAAAGTCAACTCTCGGTCAAACTTTTCAACCTTTTAAACCTCCAACTTTCCAACTTTCACCAAAAAGTTTCAAATCTACATACATAGCTCCAAATCCAAATTCGAACACACACCTAAGTCTAAAATAACTATATGAACCTACTGCAATCATCAAAACTCTATTCTAGAGTCTTCTAGACAAAATTCAAATGTCGGTCAGGTCAACTCTTTCAACTTAAGCCTCTCACCTTGGGACTAAGTATCCCAATTCACTCTGAAACCAAACCAACCATCCCTACAAATCATGTAATCACAAACACATATAAGTAAAACATCAAATAGGAGAATTGAGGTAAAAATACTAAAAACAACCGGCCAAGTCATTATACAAGAGGGACTGAACAAGTTGATATTGGAGTAACTAGTAACAATGAACTTGGTTCCTCCACTGATCAAGAAGGAAATATTGGTACTAAAGGAGTACAAATAAGCAATTGGAAATACCCAATTAAAGAGTATGAAACAGTCGTTGCAATTAAAAATTCCAAAACGAGTCGGGGTCGAATCCACAGGGAGTTTAAGTTGGTGCTAAAGTAAACACTTAAAAAAAAACTTGAACTAACTAAATTTAACTTCCAAACAAGTATGGGTAACTGTTATCTAAATTAACTTCTAAGAGATTGACTAACTAGTAAGCAAATAGTGAGTGAAATATTTTTGGTGTTTTTATCAATTAAGGGAAAAGTTTAGGATTGTAACTTTTGCCTAGGTGTGAACCTAATGAGTGAGCAAATCTATGCTTGTTTGGTAGATCGGGGTGTGTTATGACTCTCAATGCTCAAATACCTACTCAATATCTCTCGGTCAAAGAGTGATTATTCCCAAATTGGCTTTTTCAAGACCAAATGGGTAGCAGTCTAAAGAACTGATATGAGTCTAAGTGGGATTATCCCTATCTTTAGTTCAAATCCTTTAATAAAACTAATAAAAACTTTAACTAGTTTCACTTCTTGTTAGCCAAGTTTTTCTAGACTGGGTTTCTCTTTCTCAAGTAAGAACTAAGTCAAATAGGCATGAATCAATATTTACAACAATTAATTCTAGATATAAAGCATAAAAAGTCTAAATAACATACACCCAATCAATAACAAACATTAGTATTAAATACCCATAGGTTTTACACACTAGGGTTGGGCCACAACCCTAGATAAAATCTAGCTACTCATAATCATAGGCATGGAACATTGAAAAGACAAAGTAATTAAAGACATAAAACTAAAATTAAAAGATAAAATTAATGGGTATTCTCTAATTATAGTCACAAATGACCCAAAATGGCTAAGTCTAACCGCTACCAGCTGTTACAATATAAAAGTTACCCTAAAAAATGTTTCTCCTTAGTGCTATTGCAGTGCTTGTTAGTTAGATAAATTCTATGGTTATGCATAAACTTCTACGGCTGCACTTTAGTTTCTGCGGCCGCACAATTTGGCTGCAGAATGCGCTTCAAGGAGGCTTTAGACTTGCTCTTTTGCATCTTCTCTGTTTTCTCAATCTTGTCAGTGCGAGCTTCAAATGTGGCCGTGCATTTTGGTGTGCGGACGCATTGCTTCTGGGATCCTCTGAAGCTTTAAGGGTTAGTCTACGGCCGCACTTTACTTTCTGCGAGCCGCAGAATAAATTCTACGAACCACATAACTCTTTGCACTTATCCTCTTTGTCTCTTCGAGCTGGAACATCTCTTCTTTGAGTTAGATTTCTTCCTTGAGCTCACATCCTCCAACATACCTATAATTCACACATTTTTATCAGATTTCAAAAAAAAATTACTACTATCAGACTAAAAATTAAAGCAAGAAGGTACTAATAAGTGATTAAAATTCACACTTATTAACTTTCCCAAATTTAAGTTTTTGCTTGTCCTCAAGCAACTAGATTAGTTCCCACCTCCCCTTAGTAAAAGTTCATTTAAAAGAGTCACTTATAAGTCATTTATATTCAGTTAGGACCAATAATTACCCACAATACTCATGCATTCTCAACAAGGTATCAAAATTTTCAAAAATATGCGACTTGCATATAACTCTAGTGTGGCATTTGAGCTTCAGGAATTGGCTTCACTCATCAAGGACTCTTGTTCTTTCATGTTAATCATGGTGGACTTCAAACTCTTCCTCCTCTACCTTCATTTACCATGCTCACTTCAAGATTTAACACTCAATTTTTAGAGCAACACATGCTTTACTCTTCTCTCACAAAGTAATATCACAAGTAAAGCTTCAAGTACCATAGATTTTTCCCTCATGTAAATTTCCATCAATGTAAGCTTACTCGATTCAAAATCAAATAGGACTTCTTTCGGGTTATAATGAAGGATTTTGGATTGGGGTAGGATACCGTATGGGATATCAGTGGTTACAACCTTCCTTAAGCACTCCACATCTCATTTCTTGGCTCACACTTTCCAAACCCTTAGAGGCATTTCTTTTTTTCTTGGGGGCTAGAGACTTGCCATCACTCTTTATTATTCATTTCATTCTTTTTCTCCCTTGATTCTCATACTAGAGATAATTGCCTCTCTTCATTTTCATCAATCTCCCCTTTTCATTTTCTTTTTGTGTTTTCTTTTTGCTCTTTCTTTTCTTAATTTCTTTTTCATGGAGATCATTTCATTTCTCTCCTTTCAGTGCATTGATACCTCTTTTAGATTCCTCAACTTTCCCCTCAAACTTAGGCATTGAGCCACTTATTACATACGAGTGTTAAGGAAGGTTCGGGTGCCAAAAGAAGATTATGATCAAAAACAGGTAAAGGCTTATAGCGAGGTTATCAACAGAGAAAGGCTAAAGGCTCAAAGGGGTTGACTACGGATAACGATCATAGAGTGGAAATAAAAATCATAAACTGTCCAAGGAAAGCCTACAATAATTTTTCAAACCAAGCAAACATAGAATTTCGCCTTGAAAGACATTGGGGGAAAGTTCTAGACTATTCACTCAAGTGCTTGGACTAGCAACAAGAGTTCATCTCACCTCTCATACAACTAGACCACAAAAGAGGATAGAGTCTAAAACCCACAATGATCACAGTCAAGTTAAAGATTACCATGGTCCATTCAACCACCTAATGATTATCAAAGTCAACTCAAGAACCTCAAAGTTACTATACAAGAGCCATTTCTTCCAAAGACCTTGTTCCAAACCATAAGCATGTAGTTAAGTATATTGGTGCCATATGAAGCATAAATAACCATTTTTTATAGACTGACTTAATTAGGGATTACTACTTACTACTACTATTACCTAAACATGAAACTGACTCATTTTCTTAAGAAAATTATCACATTATCCATCCTCGGAAAGAGTTACCCGGTTCACAGAAGAAACTACATTTAGAAAGAACCGTGGCGTTAAAAAACTTAAAGGCTTATTATCAATACAATAAAGAAAAATATAAAATTTAAACTATCAAAACATAAGATTAAAGATACTAATAAATGCAACAAACTACTAAAGATAAACAAAAATAGAATCATCCAATTATTACATACCAATGGTATAAATTGTATCCAATAATCATCAAATATAGAATTCTCCACCCCTAGAATAAAAGAAGCATTGTCCCTAATTCTTAGCAAAATAAGATCAAAGAGCAAAGAGGGCGAAGAAACTCCCTAAGTATCCTCAATCATCAAAGTGTCACAAGCAATATTAGTCCTAGTCGGCTTAGCTAATTGAATTATGTTATCAACATGTGCGGGAGCAGCCTGAGAGCTGAACATATCATACACCACCTCAGCAGTGTTGGATACAAGACATAGCTCCTCAATCCGAGCAGCGGGATCCTCATGAGAAAACGGTTCTGGGTGAGGCTGGGCGGGATCTAGTAGCATGTCAAAAGGCAAATCACCGGCCTCAGCTATCCTGGTCGCCTCAGCTCGAAGTGCATCAACCGACTTCTTACTGACCTGTGTCTTTCTAATCTTGTTCACCTTCTTGGTCAACCGCTCAATTGTTGCACCATGTTGTACCAATGTATCCATGATCACCTTATGGTAGTCCAAGACTATGGTGAGCTTTTTCTTTATGTCAGAGGAGTCCAGTTGTGGCTGTCACTGCAAGAAATCTGTCTTTTAGTGGCGATATTTAGTAGCGACTTTATTTATTACTACAAATGGTATATTAATTGTGGCGACCTGATAAGTGGCTACAAAATAAAAACCTTTAGTGGCGACTTTTGCAGGACGCCTCTAATATGTGCCACTAAATCATGAATTATTTGTTCCCGCTATGACCAAATATTTGGCTCCAAATATTTAGTAGCGACTAATAGAGAGTCGCCGCTGGAGGTATTTTGGGGTGACTGGGTCGCCTCTAATAGTGTAAATATCTGACATTTAAAAATAAAAAACTAAATAAAAGACCCTAAATTAAATATTCTCGTTTTATAAAAGAAGGCCGAAGGTCCTTTTCTTCTTCCCTCTTCTCGTTTTTTCTCTGCAAAAGCTCCATTACTTCTTCCAAATTCTCAAATTAAATCTTTCACTTTTGTTTAATCACAAGATGTGAACCTAATTTATGAAACCCAAAAGCCCTAACACCATTTGTATTTTAAGATTGTACTCTGTCACACCCCTTTTCTAGCCCCCAAAAAGATATACTCCCTCTGTTTCAATTTATGTGAACTCATTTGACTAGGCACGGAGTTTAAGAAAAGAGATAAGACTTTTGAATTTGTGGTGTAAAATGAAGCACATATATTTTGTGTGGCTATAAATCATTGCATAAAGGTAAATTGTTGCCAAATAAGGAAAGAGGTCATTTTTTTTAGCACGGACTAAAAAGGAAATAAGTTCACATAAATTGAAACGGATAGAGTATGTGTTATTGGATTGTGGGTTAAAGCATTTTTTCAATTAAAGTGACATTTTTGAAATAGAGATTATTTTGTTATTCAGAGTCGCTACTTGGAATTGATTTTTGGTGTTCCAAGTCACCTTTTATTTGAATCCCTAGTCAAAAGAAGGTTTGGCTCTTTTATTATTGGTCTGCGAAAATAAAGTCCGGATAAGGAATTCTGTTGACTGGGGAGAAGGTATAAGGCATTCCCCGAGTCCCGTGGTTCTAGCACGGTTGCTTTATTGACTTAAACTTGGCTTGAATATCTGAATTATTACATGTTTTAGAACTTTTTAAATATTACCGCTTTTATTATTTATGGAATTTGTTTGAACAAGTCGCGATGTCGTGTACTCGTTATTTTTGTACACATTGCGAATTGCGCCACGTGAAACGCACCCGCGACTTACAATATGTTAATTTTTATTATTATTTGAAATTATTGTCAAGTCATGTGAAACACACACTCTAATTGGAAATTATGTATCACGACTATGACATGGGAACCGTACCTATAGTCGGGATGATTTATTTATGTAAAGCACGCCTAAAGCAACTAGCACACTTGAATTAGTTTTTTTTAAAAACTAATTTGAAATTATTGTAAGGCCAAGAATTTATAGAATTCACCAATGATATATCTAAATTATTGGATGTGTTCATAGCTTAGTAAAAGTGTTAAAGTTCTTAAAACAAAGATGCACTAGCTAATCCATACACATTTTGTAGTCCAAAGTATATACGTTTTTTCAAAATGATCGAAGAAGAATTTCTTTAGCATTATACCATCTAACTTTCCAACACGGATGAACATCATCTACGTACCTATATATGATTGCAATCTAAAACGAACAAAAAGTACAATAAATAAACTAAGCACTTTAGTTGTCAAGAAACCCAAAAATAATACATAATTTTGCCAATAAAGACGATAACAGAAATGAATTGAAATTCATGGGTCAAGAACAGAATATTTTGCAGGAAAGCAAAACTTCGGTTGACATAAGGGGGCATCAACAATTAATACAGTATAACATTGAGAAGCTACATTAATTTTATCAAAATAAAATCACATCCATATCTAAGCAGGACCACAAACAGACACGCAAATAATAAAAATTTAAGGTAAAAGGTTGGACCTTTAGTAACAAAAATCTTTATTCTATTAACAAGCACCTCCCGTGGAATTACAACAGCTGAATCGACGCCAAATGAAACCCAACAGTGAAAACACATCTAAATCCGAACAGAAAATGCAGCGGCGCTGGAACCTCGCCGACAACTCGAGCGGAACTAATGACCAAAGAACGGAGCTAGCGACCTACGAACCTTTGAATTGGGGTGCCGCTGCTGGTTCCTAAGTAAGGGAGATGGGTTTATTGGGGTGAGAGTGACAGAGAGGGTTCTTCGAGAGAGTCGGGTAGGTGAGTCTCTCTCCTTTGGTTCGGCGGCTGTGTATTGTGTTTTCATGGTGTCATGTTTGAAGAAGTAGTTTTTATCTATGGATGCTGTGATTTTTTGTTTGAGGAAGAACAACAACAACAACAACAACCCTGTATAATCCCATTAGTGGGGTCTGGGGAGGGTAGTGTGTACGCACACCTTACCCCTACCCTGGGATAGAGAGGCTGTTTCCAATACACCCTCGGCATCCTTCCCTCCAAGAACTACCCACCTTTGCTCTTGGGGTGACTCGAACTCACAACCTCTTGGTTGGAAGTGGAGGGTGCTTGAGGAAGAAGAAAGAGTCTTTTCTTTTGGGGGTGCCGCTCCTATCTCTAGAAATAGAATGAGACAAAAAGATGTAGAGTTTTGGGGAGGAGGAAATCTGATGGGTCATTGGCTATTGGGCTCAGATTTGGTCCAATTTGGGTCATGACTTGGACATTTAAACAAAGCAAGACTTTAGGAGAACTAGTCCAAATTAAATCTTCTTTCTTTCTTTTGTGATTTTGATTTTCTTTTATTGATTAATAGATGAAAAAACAAAAATACTACTACTAAACTTGAAATAGCAAGATAAAATATTAATCGCTCAAAATTTACTTATCAAACTAATATATTTTTTAGAAAATATTTTCTTTCTTTGTAAATGAAGAT
The DNA here is from genome assembly GCA_000715115.1 of Nicotiana otophora. Taxonomy (NCBI): domain Eukaryota; kingdom Viridiplantae; phylum Streptophyta; class Magnoliopsida; order Solanales; family Solanaceae; genus Nicotiana; species Nicotiana otophora. The sequence goes on from AWOL01S0006102.1 coordinate 65,308, forward strand.
AAAGCTTATATTAAAAATATGATTTTTTTATTGTTTTCAATTTTTCTTAAGTAAAATATATAAAAGGAGAAATAAGAGCTAAAATATGTAGATTAAATTTAAAATATATTTACATACTAAAAAGTGATAAAAAATTCAAATATAGTCAAAAATTAGGTGCTCACTTGCTCAAATCAGGTAATGTGTTCAAACCCCAAATCCTTTTGGGGTGTTAAATGTAGTTAGCAAGTGTGATTATTTCATTATATTCACCTCTAATATCTTTAACCCGCTGTCAGACCTCGGTGTTGACGATCTCTTCGCTGGGTAAGTGTTTTTTTTAAAATTCTGAATTTTTTGGTGATTGTATGTTTGGTATTCCTCTCAAAATGCTGAAATGAGATGGTGTGTGGTATGGGTCTGTTATTTTTCCTGATATTTTTCGACAAAATTCTAAAGAGCAGTTTTCAACTGATTCTTTTGTGTTTTACGCGATTCTTTGTTTTTACGCGATTTTGTTTTTTTCCTTTTTGTTTATTTGGTTGGTTTATTTATTTTCCTCGTCGTTTTTTACTGTGCTTGTTAAGGTTGTATCTTTCGATTTGCTTTTAGGTTTATGCTTAGATTATCGAGATAATTGGGTTACTAGCGAAACCCTAATTTTAATTTTGATTTTTAAGTATGACTAATTTGATTTTGATTTGATTTTTGATCCACAATTGAATCTCCAAATGCAAAAACTGCTTTTACAACTACGTTTTTAGGTACATGCAGCTAGCGAGAATGGTTATTTCTTCTATTTCACCTTTAATTTCTCTGACCCATTTGAAAATATACAGGAATCAGAAGTAATTTTTCTTGAATAGCCATCGCCTAAAGCTCTTTCTCTGTGTCGACTGCTCTTTCGATGGGTAGGTTGAAAACTTCTTTAGTTTCTCATTTTAAACAATAGTTTGTTTCTTTCATAAACCAATGCATTAACTGATATTCTCTGCGTTGACAAAAAAAAAGTTAATTGTGTGAGCTCTGAATCCTTGGTTATTGCCTTATGCTTCTAAGTGCTTTACCTAAATTCACTTTATTTGGAGTACATTAGCAATTAACCACACCTCCAGAAGCCTGCAAAAGCTCTTAGGCTCATGTAGATGGTCAGAGCAACCCAAAGTCCGACGAATTTATAAATTGATGAAAGAATGAACAAGCATACAATGTTGAATAAAGCCACTGTAACCTGAACATATATAGCATTCGCTTTTATAAATATTTACTAATTAATGAAAAAGGAAAATATATATACTGACATTGTCTTTAGATCATAATCAAGGAAGATATATATGGTCATAAGGATGTTTTTCCACTTGCATTAGGATTTTGGAGGTCTTGAGGGGAGGGAGAGGGTTGATTTTGGCAGTTGATAGATTTTCAAAGACTATAAAACTTTAGATAAAGCGATCGAAACTTAAGTCTCAAGTCTCATGCATGATAGAGGTTTTAAGTTTTTTGTTTCCCTTTTTTGCCAGTTTCAAATACTTATGAGATGGATCAGCTATGATAAAGTTGTCATGAATCTGGAATGGAGAGAGTTTAATATTTTGATTCTTGTTATAGTCTTGGAACTGGCATATAAAATACTACTCATGAGTGGTGACACCAAGAACTGAATCATGCCAAGGCATATTTTCTTGCTTATGAGGAATAAATAAACCTCCAAAACATTTAGGTCAAATTAGTCCCATAAACATGCCCTGCCACTTCATATGCCTCTTTCCATGAAACTTGGTGCTACTTATCTCCAATGTGGTTCAATTTCATTGATTTGTTCACAATTTTATGAATCTAAGAGCTAAATTGTCTTGCCTCATATATTCACTTGCTGACCGATATAGACTCTATTTTCCTCTTTTTTCACTTCGTACCTCATTAAATATTTGTCCTTTAAATTGTTATTTTTAACATGGAATGGTTTAACATGGGAATGTCTTCTCTGCTTGCAGTATTTGTGACTGAACAGATACTCTTAAGATAATGGCAAGCTACAAAATCCTTTTCTCAAATTGTTTTTACCTGTGGAATGCTTTGTTTTTGTGTTTATATTTATGTTGCTTGATAAGTGAATTTCAGAGATTAATCATCTAATATTTGATGTCTTAATGGCCTCACTATATCATCTTGGCTGAATATTTCACATCTAATTGAGATATTTTATGGAAAATGACCATGTTGGACAGTAAACATTTCCCTCTTTGACTAGTATAGTATTTGTATTTTCGTTTGATGCACTGTTTGTATTGTGATCCTACTCTTAATAGGAAAAAGTTGTTGATACAAGTGTAAATACTCATTTTGCCTTGAACACTAATGAGCCATTTGTGTTGGCATCTCAGTCTGAACAAGTCTTCTACTTAGAAGACATGGTTGATAAAGATTGGCTTGTCGTTGTAAAGACAAATATTCGCGACCTTTTTAATATTCCTTAAGTTGATGATAATTCTGTAGCAGTTGAAGATGAAGCATTACTGAATGAAGAAGCTTATCAACAAGAGGAAGTTGAATTGAATATTTTGCAAACCAATGACCAGGAAAATGATATCGATGTGGCTTTACATAGGGACGATGTTGAACCACAAAGTATTGATGCAAGTATACAAGCTCAGACAAGTATGCATGAAGAGGAATGTGGAAGTAGACAACCGGATCAGTATAGAAGTAGCCAAGAGGATTCAAGAACAACTGGCTGCTATCGCGTCTGGAATGCAACAAGTGATCTACTCTTAATGTTTTTGTACTCTTCCTTCCTTCTTGACTATTCTTCTTATTTTTTTCTTGAATTTTGGTTCCTTCTTGGAAATTCTTCTCTTCATATCTTTTGTGAGGCACATAGTGTGTTTGATAAAATACCTTCTTTTATGAGGCACATTATTGCAATAGAGTTTGGATCCTTGTTGATCAACCAAGTGGTAATGGTCAGGTTGAAAATATTCCTACAGTTGGATAGTTGTAGATTAAGATTTAGAGACTGTGTTTTATAAGCCCTTTTGGATATGAACATAGTGACGTTTTTGGATAAGTAAAAGATAAATTGACTTTTCTTATAGTTGGATAGTTTGGTGTAGAAAGTACTACTATCGCCTACAACATTTGGACTACAGAGAGTTGTAGGCGATGTTATTTCACTTAAGACAATTGTTAGAAGTACTGATGCAAACAAGATGTCAAATACTTAAATCTTGGAATTATAGTTAAGTCTGAATCATACATGTTAAGTATAAGGTCAACATTAGCGTACAACATACTACTGAAGGAAAGTCACAATAGATAAACGTGCATGAGATAAAAGTTATTTTATTCACGCAGTAAGGTAGTGTTGAAAGATCACATATGTCTCTTACAATTGAGTTGGCTCAGATATGCCAATCAATACTTGCAAGCTTATATTTTAGCCAAATGTTTTAGAAAAAACAGTTCCAATTGAAGAGAACAAATGCAGCATTGTACAAAACAAGTTCTAGTAAGACGATTACCCATTAATACCTTCAACGATTAAATCACCCATCTAATAGTTCTAGCCTTAAAACATCTTGGTGTACATACACAATTAAGGGAAGTTATTTTGGTTTTGCTATTACTCATAAAAAGATTAGCTTGGCTTTGCAATTATCAAAAGCTTAACAGCACCGCACACACTCAAACCAAGTACCTGTATAAACACTGTCCCTCTTTCATATGCTAATCTGTTTGAGTCTTTGTGATCGAACACCACAAGCATTACATGTGAACGTCACTAATAGACTTCTTCTTGGTAGTTTCAAGTTAATAGCTGCTTCCTGCGAGAAAAAAATGACATTTAAGTGGCCAAAGAGCAAGTAGTAATTCTTTTAATTGCAAATTAGAAGATCTAGTCATTCTTCGCCAAATAGGGGGTCTAAATGTCTCATCTTCCAATTGAAGCTTAAGTCGCTTCTTCAGCCTAATGTTCATATCTCTATCTTTTTTCACCTTGATGTTATTTTCATGCTCTAACAATGTGATCTTGTATTTTTTTTCTTTAATAATAGGGACAAGGTTCTTAAACAGTGGTGACAATGAAGGAGAATCTTGAAGCTAAGGCACTCAATGTTTTGCTTTTTGGTTATATGTAAATGCGTACAATGACAATGAAGTATTACGTAGTATATATGCGGAGGAACTTAAAGCTAAGGCACTCAATAGTTTTCTTTTTGGTTATATGTATATGCGTACAATGACAATGAAGTATTACGTAGTATATATGCGGAGGAACTTAAAGCTAAGGCACTCAATAGTTTTCTTTTTGGTTATATGTATATGCATACAATGATAATGAAGTATTACGTAGTGTATATGCGGAGGAGCTTGAAGCTAAGGCACTCAATATTTTGCTTTTTGGTTATATGTATATGCGTACAATGACAATGAAGTATTGTATAGTATATATGTAACTGAACTTTTAGTAATGGAAGTATTTAGTATTTGGTTTAGGAAATTCTTTTGGTGTTTATTAAATACTATTGGATGATCCTAAACTTATATATTAATATTAATATATAAGTTTCAATTGCTAGATTATTATAAATATTAATACTAGAGCAAACTCTAGTATTCAGTTGCTACTAGAGTAATATTAATGACGAGTTGCCACTGATGGCTTATCATTGTCAGTAGTGTTGCTACTATTTAGTAGCGTTATTAGAGTTGCCAATGATGGCTTATCATTTTGTGGCAACTAAGTCGCCACTAAATGTCACTCTACAGTAGCGCTATTAGAGTTGCCACTGATGATTAATTATTTTTGTGGCGACTAAGTCGCCACTAAATACTACTTTTCAGTAGCGACTTCAATAAAATCAGTTTGGTGGAATTCTTTATTGTGGCGAGTACATTTAGTTTTGGTAGCGACAACATCGCCACAGAATGTATACATTCTGTGGCGACCTCATGTTATCACCACTAGTAACATTCAATAATGGAAGTACTTGCAGCAGTTCCATACTCGCTACTGTAAACATATAGTGGCGACAATCAATGATTTTGTTGCGACTTTGGTCGCCACTAAAAGACAGATTTCTTGTAGTGTGTGAAGATGTCTGCCCTTAAACTGTACTGGAGATCTCAGACGGATTTGAAGTAACTGCTTGCATCCAGTTGTTGAGGCTCTCAAGTGTCTGAGAGACCTGCAAGGTAGACAATAGACCTATCAGCATGGGCACCAACCTTAGAGCTGGTGTAGGCACTGGAGTAGGGGCTGAGGGTGATGGCTCATGGATGACAGCTCTAGTACAGGTGGGAGGTTCAACTGAATTAGACGGAATAGGGGCTACAACTACTGGCTCATCAGAATGGCCAGCAGTAGTAGAGGTCTCTTTGGGTTCCTCGGGTCTTGCAGCTTGTACCACTCAAAGGGACCAGTCGGTTTGACCTTGGTGTCAAATGGCCTGGACTCCACCTTGGTATCAGTCTGCTAGGGTAGGGGTAAGATGTGTTACCCTGCTGTGCCACAAGTAAGATGTTGGCTGACATCAGAGCACCCACATTGATCGGGTACCCAACCATAATAGAGGCTACCAATATAGCTCTTGGCAAGTCAGGTTGTTCTCATTGAAGCACGGGTCAAGTCTGTTGTACACAAAGGTTTGCCATCCTTTTGCCTCAAAGCTCATAGTGTTGCGGAGGATTGATACCCCGGAACCTATCCAAGGGGTAGTAGGTCCAGGGAAAAAAATCTCAGCAAGCTATGGTCTACCCTCCTCCTTCAGAGCCAACTTTGCCAAATATTCCTTTAGCTCCATATCATCAAATCCAAGGTATGCATTCAATATGTGATGATTAAACTTGACTTTCAGGTTGCGCACTTTGGTGATTTTTGTCCTTTTGAGAATATGCGCCGTGATGGCATAGAATTCATGGACAAATACTCTTTCACATCCACCATCTTCTCAGTAAATTGTATCTACACCTTCCTCTTTATAAACTGCTCTAAGACTGCATGGTTGTATTTGTCAAAGTCTTTGAGGAGTAATTGTCGTTCATGAGTTAGGGATATCTCCTTCCACCACATCAGGAAGTCTATGTATGCTTGTAAACTAAAGAATCAGTCTTCCCAGATCACTTTCTTCTTAGTCTGAGCCATGCCTCCCTATGCACTTGATCCCTCTCTCCCATCATCTGTGGCATCATCAGAATCAGAGTCTGGAGCAGTTGCGTTGGACTCATGATTGTCATTAGCGAAGCCCTGGGAGGTACTGTAAGATATGGAAGGTACATCTAGAGACTCAAACTAACATGTGACCTAGATTTCTCTTCATTTCACTCTTCAGGTAGAGACACAAAATTCCCTTCCGAGGCCTCCCTATATGGGGCAAAAGAACTTGACTTGGAGAGGCTTCTACCTCTTCCACGGCCTACAGTGATTTTATTTGTAATGGCTCTTTGCACACTCGAGTGCATGGGACCTCTGCCTCAGCCCCTTGCTGATTCTCCCCTTCCTTTTGAAGACTCCCCTCGTCTGCTTGACCGCAACATTGTCTGTGTATGCAAAAAGAGATTTGCCAGTTGATATACGTGTTGTAAAACAGTTAAAATTCATATAAACATTTGAGGACACCATAGAAGCCGTGAGGTTTCAAGTATGCAACATGCAACATACAAGGTACAAGTGCGGTCCGCACATTTTGAAGTGTGGTCCATAAAGTGGAAGTGCAGGCCCCACAATTCTACCTACGGGCCACACTTCAGCACAGTCTTGGTAATTCCTCAAAGCAAGGTCTCTGATGGACAATGCGACCTTATTCTGCGGTTGCAAAATTCATCTGCGATCTACAAAAAAATATTTGCGGCCCGCACTTGAGATGTTAGAGAGTAGGTTCTCTGATTATCAGTGTGGACTTCTCTCTGCAGCCTCTTAATGAAACTAGCAGTCCGTATATTTTAATGTACGGCTACACAATCAACTAGCCTAGCAAGTTATCCCAACAAATGTTTGCGGACCACAATATTTCAAGTGCGGTCCGCATAGACAAAAACAGTACGGCTAAAGGTCTTTTAACCAATGTTATGCAAAAACATGATCAATCCTACTAGCTACATGGTATACGCATGAATATCAATAACCCAACCCCGTATAAGCATGCTTTTGACAAATACCCGATGCTAAACTACCCCACATGGACATATTAAAGGAATGCAATAATAGATGGCCTATAAAGAAGTTAAAAAGTTAAAATAAATTCAAAAATAAAAATAATAAGATTGAAGTGATGCATACCAGATAGTGCTATAGACTAAGATCCAAGTGAGTGTGAAGTGTTGTTTGTGATCCAAACTGCAAGAACGTGGGCAACTCTAAGAGTGACAGTATGAGAGTGAATGTGGTGAAAAGTGTAAAATGAGGGGGTATTGTTCCATTTATACTCAGAAGAAAGTGAGGGTTTAAATAGACGAGTGCGGACGCATAATTCCAAGTGCGGTCTACACTCTGTTACCTGGTTGTCAGTGAAGCAAGTAGTTGTGTGGCCCGCACTTTTTCAAGTGCGACAGCACTTCTGATACTTGAGTTCTAACTACTTCTCTGATTATGCTCTTTTGCGATCGCATAATTCGTCATGGTCCGCAAACTCACTCCACACCGTTGGAAGAAAAGTTTAAAAGACCTTTAATTTAGGACCTGAGATGATCCTTGCAATTTCGGTTAGCAGATGAAATCTGGGGCCGCGCAAATTATTCTCGGTTAGCAACCCCTTTTCTGCGGCCGCACTAAGAAAAGTGTGGTCCGCAGTTTTGCCTTGTATGACACAACTTCAACTATCATTTCACATCTAACACTAATCCTTGTAGCACACTTCAAATCAAGTTTAAAACAACAAACAACATCAAACTAAGAAAAAAAGAACTTGGGTTGCCTCCTAAGAAGCGCCTTATTTAACGTTGTGGTACGACGCAATTCATAGTATCCTCAAGTGAAGTAAAGAACCACCACCACATGGCTCTCTCCAAGTTTTCCCAAATAGTGCTTCACCCAGCGACTATTGACTCAAAATATTTCATTATTCTTGTTCTTCAAGTCCAAGGCACCAAAAAGTGTCACGCCAACAATTTTAAAAGGACCACTCCATTTTGACTTGAGTTTCCTGGGAAACATTCTCAACCTTGAGTTGAATAATAGCACTAGATCATCGGCTTTGAAATCCTTGTTCCAAATATACTTGTCATAAAAATATTTCATCTTTTGTTTGTGCAAGAAAGCACTTTCATATGCATGATATCGAAACTCATCCAATTCGTTTAAGTGTACAACCCGCAAGTTAGCGGTAACATCCCAATCAAGATTCAATTTATTCAAGTCCCACATTGCCTTGTGCTCTAGTTCCACCGAAAGATGACAAGCTTTTTCGAACACTAACCGGTATGGGTACATTCCGGTAGGTGTTTTGTAAGCTGTCATATATGTCCATAGAGCATCATCAAGCTTCTTAGGCCAATTCGTCTTATTTGCATTCACCGTCTTGGATAAAATACTCTTTATCTCTCGATTCAACACTTCCACTTGACCACTTGCTTGTGGGTGATAGGGAGTTGTCACTTTGTAAGTGACACCATACTTGCCAAGTAAAGTGTTGAAAGCCTTGTTGCAAAAATGTGATCCTCTATCACTTATGATTGCTCGCGGAATACCAAATCTTGTAAACATATTCCTCTTCAAGAAATCCACCACACTTCTAGCCTCATTATTGGGTAATGCAACAGTCTAAACCCATTGAGACACATAATCCACCGCGACCAATATGTAGGTGTTTCCACAAGAACTCACGAAAGGTCCCATAAAGTCGATACCCCAAACATCAAAGATATCAATTTCCAAAATGGTGGTAAGGGGCATCTCATGTTTCTTTGAAATTCCACTAGCCCATTGACATTCATCACATCTTTTTACTAACTCGTTGTTCAGTGTAGAGAGTGGGCCAATAGAAGCCACAACTTAAGACTTTAGCCGTTGTTCTTGTCGCACCATAATGACCATCATATAGTGAAGAATGACAAGCCTCAAGAATATCACCTTGCTATTTCTCTGGCACACACCTCCGAATCACCCCATTTGTGCAAATCTGGAAAAGGTATGATTCATCCCAATAGTAGTATTGACAATTCTTCTTGAGCTTCTTCCTTTGGTTTGAAGAGAAATCATCTAGAATGATACCACTCACAAGAAAATTTGCTAAATACGTGAACCATGGTACTTCTTTCATTGAAAGTGCCAAAATTTGCTCATCGCGGAAGGAGTCATTGACTTCAAGGCCATCATGTGGCCTCCCCTCCTTCTCCAAATGAAACAAATGGTCTGCCACTTGATTTTCTCGGATGTCAATATCAAACTCTTGTAACAAAAGCACAAATCGCATCAAACGAGCTTTAAATTATTTTTTTCTCAGAAGATAACGAAGTGCCGCAGGATCCGTGTGGACAATAACTTTGGCACCCATTAAGTACGGACAAAACTTCTCAATAGCAAACACAATAGCAAAGAGCTCTTTCTCTATAACGGTACAATTGACTAGGGAACTTTTCATGGTCTTGTTGATGTGCTTCCCCAAAACAGTCCCAACCGCTACATCATTTCCATCACATATGAGCTCGAATGACAAACTCTAATTTGGAGATGTAATGATAGTAGTAGTTATCAACTTGAGCTTCAATTGTTCAAAATATCTCATACAAACATCATTGAAATGAAACTTGTCATCCTTCTCAAGGAGCTTGCACAATAGGTTCCCTACTTTAGAGAAATCTTTGATAAATCGCCGGTAGAATCCTGCATGGCCCAAGAAACTTCGCACACCCTTCACCGAGGTGGGGGTGGAAGCTTAGAAATAACTTCAATATTTGCCTTGTCCGTTTCAATACCATTCTTTTGAATCTTATGGCCAAGGATAATGCCTTCCTCAATCATGAAATGACATTTCTCATAATTGAGTACTAAATTTGTTTGCTCACATCTAGCAAACACTTTATCCAAATTAGCAAGACAATAATAAAAAGAATTTCCAACCATTGAAAAGTCATCTATGAAGACCTCAAGGTAGTCTTCTACACTGAGGTAGACCTAAAAGAATCTCCATGAAGCCATCATACACTACTGAAAAGTCACTGGTGCATTGCATAAACCAAAAGGCATCTGTTTGAAAGCAAAAGTACTATATGGACATGTAAACATAGTTTTCTCTTGATCTTCCGGAGTAATAAGAATTTAGTTGTAGCCTGATTACCCATCAATAAAGTAATAGAAATCATGGTCGGCCAATCTATCAAGCATTTGATCCATGAAAGGAAGAAGAAAGTGATCCTTCCTTGTGACTTTGTTGAACTTATGATAATCCATACTAACTCTCTAACATGTGATCATTCTTATACGAATCAACTCATTCTTATCTTTGGTAACCACCTTCATGTCCCCTTATTTTGGACACACTGATTGGAGAAGTCCATGAACTATTGAAATGGGGTAGACAAGCCCGAGATCCAACCACTTGATAATCTCCTTTTTGACCACCTATTTCATAGCTTCATTGAGTCTTCTTTGATGTTCAATGGACGGTTTGGAACCATCATCCAATTTGATCTTGTGCATGCAAAATGTGGAGCTTATACCCAGAATATCAGCCAAAGTCTACCCAATAGCTTTCTTCCTCTATTGCAACACCGTCAATGTGGAATCAACCTGCACGTTAGTCAAACAAGAAGAAAGAATAACCGGTAGAGTAGAACAAGAGCCAAGAAATTCATACCGAAGGTGAGGTGGCAATGGTTTTAACTCCAAAGTAGGAGGATCTTCAATAGAAGGCTTTATAGGAGGAGTCTTCCTATTCTCAAGATCCTAAGATAACTTCTGGGGTGCATAGTGTTAAGACCTCATTCCTTGCAAAGAGTTCATACATTCCATGAAAGCATCTATCTCATCATCATCAAATTTGAGAAACTCGGATTCCAACATATCAACAACATTAATTGTAGCACTTGTGTCATCAATAATGACATCGGTCACCAAGTCCACAAAAGAACATACTTCATTGCTATTAGGTTGATGCATAGACTTGCACACATGGAATATAAATTGCTCATCACCAACCCAGAAAATGAGGTCCCCATATTCCATATCACAAAGGGCCTTACCCATAGCAAAGAAAGTCCTCCCAAGAATGATAGGCACTTTATAGTCAACCTCACAATCTAGAATCACAAAGTCCGCCGGAAGGATAAATTTATCAACTCGGACCAAAACATCTTCAATCACTCCCAATGGCCTCTTCATAGTACAATCGGTCATTTGCAACCTCATAGATGTGGGTCTTGGTTTCCCAATCTCCAAAGTTTTAAACACCGAGTAGGGTATCAAATTGATACTCTCCTCAAGATCCCAAAGAGCTTTGGCAAATCGGCACTTTTAATAATACAAGGAATCGTGAAAGCACTGGGATCCTTCAACTTAGGAGCCATGGAATGAACAATTGCACTCACTTGGCATAATCGGGCATTTGTTCCAAAGCTTCTACCAATGGCACATTTATGGAGAGACCTTTTAGCATTTGAATAAACTTCTTTAATTGATTCTAACCATTTTGCTTAGCCTTTTGCATTACCGGTTCTGGTATGTCAATAATGTGTTCCCTAGATGGGTTCACCTCTTCTTGGGTCTCCTCCATGCTATCATCTATATCAATCCAAACCTCATCATGTAATTGAACATTATTACATGGGATTTCCACCTCTTGGATCACTTGGTCATAATCCATAAGTTTCCTATCATTTGACGTGGGTGTATTCCCGCCTCTTCTACTTCTTGTGATAATTGTTATAGCATGTCCCGCGTTATTACAACTCTTTAGGTTTGCTACCGTGTCACTTGATAATACACCCTTAGGATGATTAGTAAGATCCTGAGAGATTTTCCCCAATTGAACTTTAAGATTACGGATTGATGTGATATGTGAGGCAAGTTGGGCATCCGAATCCGTATTCTTTTTCAACATTTGCTTGAACGTGTTCTCAATATGGACCATTTCATTGTTTGAAGAACTTGAACCATGGAAAGGATAAGGAGGTGGGTTGCTTAGTTGTTGGTACATTAGGGGCCTTGAAAAACCCGAACCTCGATTAGCATGATTGTTATTATTTCCCCAATTTCCTTGATTGTTGCCTCCTCAATTCCCTTGGTTATTATTGTTATTGTTGTTATGCCAACTCGCATGGTTGTTAGAACCCCAATCGCCTTGGTTATTTTGAGCACACCATTGATTTTGATTGGATCCTTAAAAATTGCTCTGTTGCCCTTGGTAATTGTTCACAAATTGGACCTCTTCTTCTTGCTCTTGATAAGAGTCATCTTGGTCATAGCTACCATCATCTTGTGCATAATTCTCCACTCGGATTGAAATTGTGGACCTTTAGTGCTCTTGTTGTTAACCAAGACATTCAATCCCTGCATAGCATGAACTCGCTTAGGAGCTTGGATTTGATGAAGTTAGCCTTAGCAAGTTGAGTCATGGTCGTGGTCAATTCGGCAATAGCTTGCCCATGGTCTTGCAACTCCTTATGTAGATGGATCATATTGGAATCACCTTGGGGAACATTAGCTCGGGATTTCCAAGACGAAGAAGTTTCTGCCATCTCATCAAGAATCTCACATGCCTCCGCATAAGGTGTTGTCATAAAATTTCCTCGTCCAATTGATTCACCACATATTGATTCGTAGTATTGATACCACGGTAGAAAGTTTGGTGGATCATGTTGTTGGTCATATCATTGTTCAGGCACTCCTTCACCATTGTCCGGTATCGCTCCCAAATTTTATGTAATGGTTCATTGGGCTATTGCTTGAAAGCCAATATTTCACCCCGTAGAGTAACAATGTACCTCGGAGAGAAAAACCTTTGAAATAAACTTCTCCGCTAATTTATCCCCAGTATGTATAGAATGATTATGCAAGCGTTCCAACTAATATAAAGCCTTACCCCTTAGTGAGAAGGGAAAAAACTTTAACCGCAAAGCATCTTCCGAAACATTTATTTGTTTGCTCCTTAAAAACATATCTACAAAACCTTTCAAATGCTTGAACGCATTTTGACTCGACGCCCCGGTGAAATAACCTCTTTGCTCGAGAAAAGTGAGCATCACATTGGTAATTTGAATGTTTCTCGCCATAATGCGAGAGGGGACTATGGCACTTGCATAACCTTCATTGGGCAAAATCCGATGTTACACCGCTTGTGGTTGTGGTAGTGGAGGTGGGTGAGGTGGAGGCAAATTGTCTTGTTGACCATGTCCTCGGCGTTTTTGTTATGGATCTTGAGGCATTTCATCAAGTTTCTCCTCTTCGCCATCCACCTCTCACAATGGCAAGTTTCTAAGTTCGTTGTTCACTATTTGGAACCTATAATCACTTCAACAAATTAGATTCATGAAAGTATAAGAAGATATTTCAAGATATGAACTCAAGTATGTATCTAACACAGTAAAACTCCCCAGCAACAACGCAAAAAATTGATCACATTTAATTCACACCCAATTAAAGAGTATGAAATGACTGTTGCAATTAAAAATCCCAACAGAAGTCGGGGTTGAATCCACAGGGAGTTTAAGTTGGTTCTAAAGTAAACACTTAAGAAAAGAACTTAAAATAACTAAATTTAACTTCCAAACAAGTATGGGTAGCTATTATCTAAATTAACTTCTAAGAGATTGACTAACTAGTAAGCGAATAATGAGTGAAATATTTTTGGTGTTTTTATCAATTAAGGGAAAAGCCTAGGATTGTAACATTCGCCTAGGTGTAAACCTAATGTGTAGAGTAAATCTATGTTTGTTTGGTAGATCGGGGTGTGTTATGACTCTCAATGCTCAAGTACCAACTCAATACCTCCCGGTCAAAGAGTGATTACGCCCAAATTGGCTTTCTCAAGACCAAATGGGTAGCAATCTAAACAATTGATATGAGTCCAAGTGGGATTATCCCTATCTCTAGTTCAAATCCTTTAATCAAACTAATCAAAACTTTAACTAGTTCCATCTCCTGTTAGCCAAGTTTTCCTAGACTAAGTTCCTCTTTCTCAAGTAAGAACTAAGTCAAATAGGCATGAATCAACATTTGCAACCATTAATTCTAGATATAAAGCATAAACAAGGCTAAATAACATACACCCAATCAATAACAAGCATTAATATTAAATACCCATAAGTTTTACACACTACGGTCAAGTCACAACTCTAGATAAAATCTAGCTACTCATAATCATAGGCATGGAAAGTTGAAAATAAGAAGTAATAGAAGACATAAAATTAAAATTAAAAGGTAAAACTAATGGGTCTTCTCTAATAGTAGTCACAAACTTCCTAAAATGGCTAAGTCGAACCGCTACCAGCTACTGCAATACAAAAGTTACCTAATAAAGTGTTCCTCCTCTATTTATAGTGCTCTGAAATTTGATGACAAAAACTCCCTTCGGGAGGTTCTGCAGCCGCATACTTTCATCTGTGGTCTGAACTTCAAGTTAGTGCTCTTGTAGTGCTTGTTAGTTGGAGAAATTCTACGCTGCGCATAAACTTCTGGGGCAGCACTTCATCTTTTGTGACTGCATAATTTGGCTGCGGACCGCGCGTTAATGAAGGTTCAGACTTGCACTTTTGCATCTTCTCTAATCTATCAATCTTGTCAGTGCAAGCTTCAAATGCGGTTGCACATTTTGGTGTGCGGACCGCATTGCTGCTAGGATCCTCTGCTACTTTAAAGGTTAGTTTGCCGCTGCACTTTACTTTCTGCGGGTCGCATCTGCATTTGCGGTCGTAGAATAAATTATGCGAACAACACAACTCTTTGCACTTCTCCTCTTTGGCTATTTGAGCTGAGACATATCCTTTTTAAGTTAGATTTCTTCCTTGAGCCCATATCCTCCAGCATACCTGCAATTTACACATTTTCATTAGATTCGATAATAAAAATCACTACTTTCGGACTAAAAATTAAAGTAAGAAGGTACTAATAAGTGGTTAAAATATATTTATCAACTAATCCAGAATATCCTTACTTTAGTGAATTGTGAAATCATGACAAGATTCAAAGTGAGAAATATGTGTGCCTTTTTTGCCTAGTTGTCCATGATTAAGTATATAACTATCAAGGAGGCTCTTCAAGATGCTGATTGAATTGTGTCTATCCAAGAGGAACTTCATCAATTTGAAAAAAACAAGGTATGACATTTGGAACCCCGACCAAATAATAGAACAATCATAGGAACCAAGTAAATTTTCAGAAACATGCTAGATAATCAAAATACTATCACAAGAAATAAGTCAAGGCTGGTAGTGCAAGGTTACAATCAAGAGGAAGGTATAGATTATGATAAAACCTTTGTACTGATAGATAAAATTCTCATTGCTTTTACATCTTAAATGGGTTTTAAGTTGAATCAAGTGGATTTTAAAAGTGTGTTCCTCAACGGGTATCTAAAAGAGAAAGTCTTCGTGTGTCAACCTCCAAGTTTTGAAAGGCGTGAATTTTCTAATAATATTTACAAATTGCACAACACATTATATGGATTGAAACAAGCACCACAGGCATGGTAAGAAAGGCTGTAAACAATCCTACTTGGAAACGAGTTCACAAGAGGTAAAATTATCAACACTTTATTTTCTATGAAACAAGGTAAAAGCTTGTTGATTATTCAAGTTTGTGTTAATCATATTATTTCGGTGCAACTAACGAATATTTGTGTAACGAGTTTGAAAATTAATGAGAAGTGAATATTAGATGAACATGATGGGTAAGCTAAACTTTTTCCTTGGGTTACAAGTTAAGCAAGGTATGTATGGAACGATGATACATCAACAAAAGTACATCCAAAAGCTGCTCAAAATATTTAAAATAGATAATGAAGAGACAATGTATACTCCTATAATGACTGCTACTCGGCTAGATATGGATGAATCTAGTTCATCTGTTGATAACAATTTGTATAGGGGTGTGATTTAGTCCTTGTCGTATCTATTTACGAGTAGACTAGATATTATATTACGTATTGGGTTGTATGCTAGGTTCTAGTTAATTCCAATGAGTCATATTTAAATAACTTGAGGTATCTGAAAGTGCTCATGACTTAGTTCTATGGTATCCATCTATTAGTACTTTTGACTTGGTAGGATAGGTTAATACTAATTATGCTAGTTATTTGATGGAAAAGAAGAGCATGTATGGGATAGCTCACTTTCTAAGCTCGTTTTTGATCTCTTTGCCATCAAAGAAGTAAAATTTTGTGGCTTTATCAACTGCAAAAGTTGAGTATGTTGATGTTGCATCGTGTTGTGTACAATTATTATTGATCAAACAACAGTTAAAAGACTATAGTGTGATGCTTGAACGGGATCCATATTTTATGATAATATGAGTATTGTGAATATGGCAAAGAACCTGGTTCATCATAAAAGGACAAAACATATTGATGTTAAGAATCACGTTTTGAGAGACAATATGGAGAAGGGTCATGTCACTGTGGAGTTTTGTAAGACTAAAGAGTAGATTGCGAATATATTTACCAAAGCTTTAAGCAGGAACCAGTTTGAATAAAATTACTTGGATCTTGGTTTGATCAAGATGATTTAAGCATATTCTTGACTCCCTCAGTGATTGACTATGGTAAATTAAAGCGTCTAGTGTGTCTAAGTGTTACAATATCTAACACAGTCTTGTATTATAACATATATGTATACATAGCATGATCAAGTAGCCTAGATGAGGTCTGACGATATTGTCCCTATTTTTTAGAGGTTCCTCAGCCACATTGAGGAAATCTACACAGGTGAGCAACAATAGTGTGAAGGATGTTGTGATTGAAGAAAAAGGAGAGAATAAAAGAGAGGTTGATAAAGTTGTAAGTAAGGGGGAAGGCATTGGTATTGCCCTAAAAGCTCCTGGACAATAACCAGACCTTTCTAAAGCTTATGAGGGTGAAGATGAAGTTCCTGTGAGTGAGCCTCTACTAGAGAGTGTGTATATATGAATTGGTGCTGAGGGTGCTGTTAGAATGTTGAAGCGAGAAAGAACCTGATTTTTTGGGTGTCAATACATCTGAAACTAAGGGGGAAGGTGCTGAGAGAGAAAAATGGGAGGGAGCGAATTAGGAAAAAGAAGATGATAACAAGTTGTTATTAACTGAGAGGATGAAAATCTAAAAAAAGGGATGATGCAAGAAGGTACTAATATCTCTGGCCGTTATGTGATACAATTTGCCAAGAAGGATCCACAATCAAAGAAAAAGGCTTCTACTACTAGGAGTAAAGGTAAAGTTATTCTTGAAAAGACTGCTGGAGCAAGCAAGAAGAAGATGAAAGAAAAAATAATCGGGCTAAGGGACGAGTCTGATGTGAAATGAATCGACTTAGAAAAGGATGAAGAGGAGAAGGTGGAGGAGGTTCCTTAAAAAAAGTTCATCTGGAACTGCTGCCAAGAAGAAAAGGACTCCCAAAAAGAGAAAAAAATTAATCTCGATGAGGAAGGGACTAGTTCAAAAGGAAGAAGATCAAAGAAAAAGTTACATTTGTAGGCAAAGAAATATGGTTCAGTGGGCAAGTGGTGCTGAATGGCAAGGTGATAGACTCTGAGGTAGTTGAGAAGCCAGGACCGAAAGAACTGGTGAAGAAGTTGAACCTCCAAAAGTGGATGCACATGTTCCTTTGTCCATTCCAGAAGTGCATGAGGAAGAAGTCTCGAGTTTTTAATCGAACTTTTGGTTGTTGGAGGATGACACTGTGAGCACCATGGTAAAAGGAGTGGAGGTGACCTTCAATGTTGAGAGTCTATGGCAGGTTTTGAAGATTCCTACCAATGGATTATTCTTATGAGTTATGTCAAACGAGAGTGACTGAATATAGGTGAGGAGTAGAGTAACGTGTAATTGACTACTAAGTCACACATGAGAGGAAGACTAAGGAGCCCAGGAAGGTATACAATGGTGAAATGAAACTGATTCATAAATTGTTATATGAGTTTGCCAACACGTGTGTGCTGTCCAGATCGGAGATAAGAAACAAGGCCACTGCCTCAGATCTGGAAGAGTTGGAAGTACTTGATCAAAATCTTCTATTCAGCTTACCACCATTTATGATCAAGCAGATGGATAATATCCATAGATTAAATACTAGAGCTCTTGACTTATGTGTATGTTAGTGTAGCCTAAGTGTCTATGAGTATAACATTATTTAATTTTTTGCTTATGAATTTTTTGATAGTTTGGTTTCCGATGATTCCAAAAGAGAGAAGTTAAGGATGTGCACATATACTGATTAAGGAACCTGGTCCCTGTATGCTAGAGGTTGGTTTTAATGATGAACTATGATCATAAGAGTCTGCTTGCATGAAAAATGCCTAGCCATCTATGGGATTACAATGAATGGACGGTGAGTCCCTAGACTTATGAAAAAATAAATGTCTTACCGGGAAAGCGTTGTTAATGAATCTGGTTTTTAGGCTGAAGTTGCACATGAATTTGTCACATGAGGAAATTATTGAGTTGGGTTTATATTGGTTTGAATATTAACAAACAACTATAAAAGAACCAAGCCTCTTAAATATATTTGTTGTACTACAAACTGGGTTGGAGATATGCCAAATCAGATATTGAAAGAACTAGGTCCCTTGAAGTACGTTGATTAGGAGTTGAAAGCTAATTCCTAATGCAAGTCGGATTCCTTGAAAGATTACTTTTGCGGGTTATAGCTTGCCTAGTTGCTCGGTCTTCTTTGTATGAGCGCATCAGATAGCGTCAGTATGACGACCCCTATTTGCTTGTCTTTAAGGACATGGTGCGGCATAGTAGTGCCAAGCAGGTTACTGTTGAAGATGATGGGGTGTTGCAGATGCAGGGTCGTATTTGTGTGCCCAATGTGGATGGGCTTCGTGAGTTGATTCTTGTGGAGGCCTACAGTTTGCGGTATTCCATTCATCTATTGCCTCCAAGATGTATCAGAATTTGAGGCAACATTATTGATGGAGAATAATGAAGAAATATATAATTGCATATGTGGCTCGATATTTGAATTGTCAGCAGGTAAAGCATGAGCATCAGAGGCCTGTCGATTTGCTTCAAAGACTTGAGATTCTTGAGTAGAAGTAGGAGCCCATTATCATGGATTTTGTTGTTGGGATTCCAGGGTCTTCAAAGAAATTTGGCGCAGTATGGGTCATTATGAACAGGTTGACCAAGTCGGGACATTTCATTCCAATTGCAGTTACCTATTATTCAGAGCGGTTGACTGAGATCTATATCTGCGATATTATTTGTCTTCATAGTGTGTCGGTATCCATCATTTCTGATCGGGGTACACAGTTCACATCGCACTTCTAGAGGGTCGTACAATATGAGTTAGGCACACGTGTTACGTTGAATACAATATTTCACCCCTAGATGGACGGGCAGTTCGAGCGCTCCATTCAGATATTGGAGGATATGTTTTGCATCTGTGTTATGGATTTCGGGGGTTCTTGGGGTCAGTTCTTGCCACTTGCAGAGTTTGCCTACAATAACAGCTACCAATCGAGTATTCAGATGGCTCCCTATGAGGTATTACATCGGAGGCAATGTCGTTCGCCAATTCAGGATACCTTGGAAAAGGTCAAGATGATTCAGGATCGACTTTGCACAGCTCAGTCTAGGAAGAAGAGTTATGCCAATCGTAGAGTTCTGATGTTGCATTCATGGTTGGAGAGAGGTTTTTGCTTCGAGTTTCACCCATGGAGGGTATGATGAGGTTTGTAAAGAAGGGCAAGTTGAGCCCTAAGTATATCAGACCCTTTGAGATTCTTGAGAGAGTTGGTGAGGTGGCCTACAAGCTTGAATTTCCACCTAGCTTATCAGCAGTTCACCGGTGTTCCATGTCTCCATGCTCCAGAAGTATCACGGTGATCCGTCCCATGTATTATATTTCAGCTCAGTTCAATTAGACAAGGATTTGACTTACGAGGAGGATATGATGTCCATTCTAGCACTGCAAGTCCTGAAGTTGAGGTCTAAGAGTTATCCCTCTATTAGAGTGCAGTGGAGTGGTCAGACGATCGACACAGCCACATGGGAGTCTGAGTCCGATATGCGGAGTATATACCCATACCTTTTCACCAGTCCAGGTACCTTTCTATGTTCGTTCGAGGACGAACGCTTATTTTAGTGGTGGAAACTGTGATGACCCGATAGGTCATTTTGAGTTTTGGCCTTTATTTCCGTGTTCCAAGACCCCGATTAGCTCCATTTAGTGTTTCTCGATTTCCATGCGCAGTCCTTATTTTATTCGGAAAGTCTTTATGTGAAAAATTGATGAAAGTGTGATTTTTTGCCTTAAAAATGATTTGAGTTGACTATGATCAATATTTTAGATAAACGGACCCAGATCAGTATTTTGACAATCCCGATAGGTCCGTATCGTGATTTTGTACTTGGGAGTATGCCCTCAATTGAATTCAAAAGTCACTAACTTGTTTTGACATGATTTTGTTGAAAACTAGTAATTTGAAAGTTTAAAGAATTTTAAAGTTTGACCGTAGGTTGACTTTATAGCTACCGGGTTCGGATTTTAGTTTCGAAATTTGGTATAGACTCATTTTACTATTTAAGACTTGTCTGCAAAGTTTGGTACAAAACGGAGTTGATTTGATATGATTCAGATGCTCGGTTGTCAATTTGAAAGTTCTTGAGTTTCTTTGAAAAGTTCATGCATTTGATGTCTCATTCGTAGTTCTAGGTGCTATTTTTTGTGTTTTGATCACGCGAGAAAGTTTGTACGATGTTATTACACTTGTGTGTATGTTTGGTTTGGAGCCCGATAGGCTTGGTTGAGTTTCGAATAGGCTACGGATCAATTTTGTACTTAACAAATCTGTTGGTTTTGCTGTTGCTGGTGTCTGAGATTTTTGTGCATCGCGATCGCTAAGGTACTCTCGCGATTGCGAAGGTGTTGTTGATACCGCGAAGGGGAAACTAGGACAAGGGCGGCAGTCATTCATTGCGTATGCGGTGTCTTGGTCGTGAACACGAAGCATTGGAGGGTTTACCCTTCGCAAACGCGACCAGACTCTCACGAACGCGTAGGGTTATGGGGCCTGGGAAGGGACCTTGGCTGTTACTCTTCACGAACGTGATCGTTAGACCGTGAACGCAAAGGCATATGGGATTAAGCCTTCGCGAACACGAAGAAAACTTGAAGCCAATGATTAAAACAGACCCAAAAGTCAAGATTTTTCCCATTTCTCACCATTTTCCAGTTTGAGCTCGGCCTACAGGCGATTTTGAAGAGGTTTTTCACCCCAACTCCACAGGTTAGTAGATTTTAACTTGTTTTCTTATATTTCCATAAACACCCATTGATTTTAACCTTTAATCTATACTTTTTCATGGTAGAAATTAGGGATTTAGGTAGAAATTAAGAATTTTGAGAAATTGAGGTCGGATTTCGAAACTAATCACATAACCGGGATCCGGGGTAAATGGGTAATTGGGTTTTGTTCCAAATCTCGGATTTTGACCAAGCAAGCCCGGGATTGACTTTTGTGGACTTTTTCCAAAAACATTAAAGATTGAATATTTTTCACTCGTGGGTAGTTTCTAAAGCTTATTTTGGAATTATTTGAACTATATTTGGTTAGATTTGATTGGTTTGGAGGCTAAGCCTAGAGGAAAAGTCACAGTTGAGCATAGCTTTGGTTGCGGAGTGAGGTAAGTATCGTGGTTAACCTTGGCTTGAGGGATTAGGACTTATTTGTCTCTTTGCTACGTGTTTTATGTGTGGGAACAACGTATATGTGAGGTGACGAGTACTTATGCGTTGTCATTGGGTTAAGGCATGCGGGTGGAACTTGTTTCTCTGTATTTCATTGTTTTGTAAATTATGATATACATGCTTAGGTTATATTATTACTTCTTTGATTATTCATCTCGTAATTATTTCTTATTTCGAAGTTGTTAATTATTTTTGGAAGTTGAAGTTTGATATCATGGCACCATATTTGAAGTTAAATTTTTTCTCTGCATTGTTTATTATCCGAATTCATATTATCATTATTATATGGTGAGGAAGAGTAAAAGTACGAAGGGTGATGCCGTGCCATTGTATTTACATTATCATTATTACATGGTGAGGAAGAGAGTAAAAGCACGAAGGGTGATGCCGTGCTATATCATTTACATTATCATTATTACATAGTGAGGAAGAGAGTAAAAGCACTAAGGGTGATGCCACGCTATTTCATTCATATTATTATTATTTGGTGAGGTTGAGAGTAAAAGCACGGAGGGTGATGTCATTCCATTATATTCATATTATTGCATGGCGAGGATGAGAGTAAAAGCATGAAGGGTGATGCCGTGCCATTTTCAGATCATTGATTTTACTGATTTTCCCAGTTTTGGTGATTTACTTGGTTATTTTGTGATTTGATACCTGTCGTAGTTGTATCTTCCCCTTTTAGCATGTCCCTTCCCAGTTTGTACATTATCATTCTCTGTTATTATTGTTGCTTTATATACACTTATACAGGTTTATTTACATAGGTGTCTTGTCATAGCCTCATCACTACCTTGTCGGGGTTAGGCTCGACAGTTACGGAGTACATTGGATCGGTTGTACTCATACTAAACTTTTGTACTTCTTGTGAAGATACTAGTATTGGTCCTAGCAGCGCTCAGTAGCTTTCTGCTCGGATTCAGTCGCAGTCGGAGACTTGAGGTATAGTTGCACGACGTCTGGAGCCCTGTAGTCCTCTTTCGTCCTATCTTTAATGTTTTATTGAGTTTCAAAACAATTGTATTTTGTTCAGACTTTTTTATAGCATTCTATATGCTCATGTATTCGTGACTCCAGGTTCTGGGATATGTTTAGATTTCATTGTTCAGTGTTATATTACTCTACTTCAGACTTGTATAGTTATCATTATTAATATTTTGTTTTCAATTGTTAAAATCAGTTAAATTATCTGTTTCACGTCGGCTTGCCTAGAAAGTAGATGTTAGGCACCATCATGACCCCGAGGTTGGGATTCTGGGTCGTGACATTGCAGGAGCCAAGCAAAGTGCGGATTGCACTTGCAATTATGCGGCCGCAGAACCTCCCAAAGGGCATTTTTGTCAGCAAATTTTAGGCCACTATAAATAGATAGAAAATACCTTTTAGGGCATGTTTTGTAATATTCTGAGTTGTAACCGTTATATTTTACTATTTTGGGTAATTAGTGACTATTTTTGGATGAAGAATTATTAGTTTTATCAATTTGATCTTAGTTTAAGGCTTTAATTAATTCTTCTTCTTTGTTTTCTTCAATTTCTAGTATGAGTAGCTAGATTTTTTCTAGGGTTGTGACCCAACCGTAGTGTATATACCTTATGGGTAATTAATTTAGTGCTTGTTTATGATTGAGTGTTTATTATTTCGCCTTGTTCATGCATTATTTCTAGAATTAATAGTGGCAAATATTGATTCATGCCTATTTGACTTAGTTCTAACTTGAAAAGGGGGGACTTAGTCTAGAAAACTTGATCAACAAGAAATTGGTCTAGTTAAGGTTTTCGCTAGTCTAATTAAAGGGGTTGAACTAGTGATAGGAAAAACCCGACTTGAACTCATATCAACTATTTGAATTGATACCCAATTGAGCTTGAGAAAGCTAATTTGGGCAAAATCACTTTATGACCGAGAGATATTGAGTGGATAATTTAGAGTTGAAAGTTATAATACTCCCCTGTCACTAAAATAAGTATTAACGTGTACCCATTAGATTGGCACCTAGGTGAAGGTTACATCCTTAGGATATTTCCCAATCGATAAAAACACCAAAAAATAATTACTTGCTTTCTAGTTTCTTCTCATTGGACTACACTTGTTATGTTAACATTAGACATAGAAAATAACAAACTCTGTGTTTGAAACGCATTTGAGCTATTTCCCGTACTCTCATTAAGTGTACACCCTAACACCCCTATTAAAATCTTTGTGAAAATCGACTCCGACTCTTGTTGGGTGCTATTCTTCCAACGACCGCTTTCACTCACTATTTAGTACGGATTGGACGTGGATCAACTTTTGGCGACATTGTCGGGGAGTTCTAACGGTGTTAGCTATATATTTGAGTGTGTTCTTGAAATATATTCTTTCCCTTCCATGTTACTAACTTGTTGAAGAATTCGTAGGTACAAAATGGCAAACAATGAGCTCGGAAAATGCCATTGGGGGAATTGGACGGCGAGGAGGAACAACTCAATGAGGTACCTCAAGTGCCACAACTGAATTGTCAAGGTCAGGGTCAACACGAAAACATGTTCGTACCACCCCCACCTCCACCACCACAACCACAAGTGGAACAACACCGGATATTGTCCAATGAAGGTTATGCTAGTGCAATAGTCCCCCCTCGTATTAGGGTGGACAACTTTCAAATTACCAATGTGATGCTTACTTTGCTAGAGCAACGAGGCTTTTTCACTGGTGCGCCAAGTCAAAATGCCTATAAACATTTGAAGGGCTTTGTGGATACGTGTTGGGGGAACAAGCAAACTAATGTTTCCGAGGATGCTTTGAGGCTAAGGCCTTCTCCCATCTCTCTGCGGGGTAAAGCTTTAGATTGGTTGGAATACTTGCCTAATCATTCAATACACACTTGGGATGAATTGTCGGCAAAGTGTATTGCTAAATGTTTCTCTCCCAGACATATGGCTACTCTTAGGGGTGAAATATTAGCTTTCAAGTAAGAGCCCAATGAACCTTTGCATGAGATTTGGGAGAGGTATCGGACAATGGTGAAGGAGTGCCCGAACAATGATATGACCGACAACATGATCCAATAAACTTTCTACCGTGGTATTAATACTACAAACCAATATATGGTCAATCAATTGGCCGGTGGAAACTTTATGACAATGCCTTATGCAGATGTATGTGAGATTCTTGATGAGATGGCAGAAACATCGTCAGCTTGGCAATCCCGAGCTAATGCCACAAGGTGATAGCAACATGATTCACCTCCACAAAGAATTGCAAGACCATGGCCAAGCCATTGCTGAATTGACAACAACCATGACTCGACTAGCAAAGGCCCAACTTAATCAAGTGCAAGATCCTAAGCAAGTTCATGCTATGGAGGGATTAAATGTGTTAGTGAACAAGAAGAGGACCAATGGTCTACAAATGCTAAACCCGAGTGGAGAATTATATGTAAGATGATGGTAGTTTTGATCAATATGATTCTTATCATGAGCAAGAAGAAGAGTTTCAATAGGTAAACAATTTTCAAGGGCATAGAAACAACTTCCAAGGCTCCAACCAACAACAACGACGAACACAAAATAACCAAGGCAATTGGAGTTCTAACAATCAAGGGAATTGGCATAATAACAACAATCAAGGAAATTGGAGTGGAAACAATCAAAGTGGTTGGAGAAACAATCAACAAAATAGGGGGTCGGGTTTTCAAAGGCCCCCAATGTATCAACAACCTAGCAACCTACCTCCTTATCCTTCCCATGGTTTAATTTCTTAAAACAATGAGATGGGCCATATTGAGAATATATTTATGCAAATTATGGAAAGAATGCCGATTCGGATGCTCAACTTGCCTCACACAATACATCAATCGAAATCAAGAAGTAAATGGGGAAAATCTCTCATGCGCTTAATTCTCGTCCTAAGGGTGCACTACCAAGTGACACGGTGGTGAACCCAAAGGGTGGCAACAATGCAGGGCATGCTTTGGCGGTTAGCACAAGAAGTGGAAGAGGTGGGAATGCACCCACCTCAAGTGAAAGACGACTTGTGGATGATGACCAAGTGGTACAAGAGGAGGAAATCCCAAACAATGTTGTTTAAGTAAATGATGAGGTTCAGATTGACATTGATGATAGTGTTGAAGAGACTCAAGAGGAGGTGAACCCATCTAGAGAGCACATTATTGACATACCAGAGCCGGTAGTGCAAAAGGATAAGGCACCATTCCCTAAGCCTCCACCTCCATATCCTCAAAGACTTACCAAGTAAAATGGTGAGAATCAGCTCAAGAAGTTTATTCAAATGATGGATAGTCTCTCAATTAATGTGTCATTGGGAGAAGATTTGGAACAAATGCCCAATTATGCAAAGTTTATGAAAGATCTTGTGACCAATAAGCGGTCAATAAATTTTAAAACTATCAAGGTCACTCATCAAGTGAGTGCAATTGTTCATTCTATGGCTCCAAAGGTGGAGGATCCCGGTGCTTTCACGATTCCTTGTACAATTGGGAGTGCCGAGTTTGCTAAAGCTCTTTGTGATCTTAGGCCATGTATAAATTTGATGCCCTATTCGGTTTTCAAACTTTAGGAATAGGGCAACCAAGACCCATATCTATGAGGTTGCAAATGGTAGATCGTACCATGAAGAGGCAGTTGGGAGTGATTGAGGATGATTTGGTCCGGGTTAATAAGTTCATTCTTTCGGCTGACTTTGCTATCCTAGATTGTGAAGTTGATTATGAAGTGCTTATCATTCTTGGTAGACCTTTCCTTGCTACGAGTAAGGCTCTTTGTGATGTGGAAGCTAGAGAACTCACTTTTCGGGTTGGTGATAAACAAGTGATATTCTATGTGTGAAAGTCTATGCGGCAACCAAATAGAAATGAGGTGTGTTCTTTTGTGGATTTGGTGATTGATGTTATTGTTGATGATACAAGTGCTACAATTAACATTGGTGATATATTGGAAGCCGTTTTTCTCAATTTTGATGATGACAAGATAGATGGTTTCATGGAGTGTGTGAATTCTTTACAAGGAATGTGGCCATAAAACTATGCACCCAGGAAATTATCTTTGGATCTTGAGAATAGGAAGACTCCTCCTACAAAGACTTCTATTGAAGAGCCACCTACTTTGGAGTTGAAGCCATTGCCTCCATACCTTCGGTATAAATTTCTTGGCCCTTGTTCTACTTTACCGGTTATTCTTTCCTCTTGTTTGACTAACGTGCAGGTTGATTCCACATTGGTGATGTTTCAAAAGAGGAAGAAGGCTATTGGGTGGACTTTGGCGGATATTTGGGGTATAAGCCCCGCATTTTGCATGCATAAGATCAAGTTGGAGGATGGTGCTAAATAATCCATTGAACATCAAAGAAGACTCAATGAGGCTATGCAAGAAGTGGTCAAGAAGGAGATTGTCAAGAGGTTGGATGCCGGGGTTGTCTACCCCATCTCTGATAGTTCATGGTCCTCTTCGGTTCAATGTGTAACAAAGAAGGGGGCATAAGGGTGGTTACCAATGATAAGAATGAAATTGATTCCTACAAGAACGGTGACCGGTTGGAGGATTTGTATGGATTATCATAAGCTCAACAAAGTCTCAAGGAAGGATCATTTTCCACTTCGTGTCTTAAACCAAATGTTAGATAGATTGGCCAGCCATGCTTTCTATTGTTTCTTGATGGGTACTCGGGCTACAACCAAATTCTTATTCCTCTGGAAGATCAAGAGAAAACAACATTTACATGTACTTACGGTACTTTTTCTTTAAAGAGGATGCCTTTCGATTTGTGCAATGCACCGAAAATGGTGTATGATGGCTATTTTCACGAACATAGTGGAGGACTACCTTGAAGTTTTCATGGATGACTTCTCGGAGGTTAGGGATTGTTTTGATGATTGTCTTGCAAATTTGGACATAGTGTTGGCTAGATGTGAAGAGACTAATTTGGTTCTCAATTGAGAGAAATGTCATTTCATGGTTAAGGAAGGCATTGTCCTTGGCCATAAATTCTCAAGGAATGGAATTGAAGTAGATAAGGCGAAGATTAAGGTGATGTTTAAGCTTCCACCCCCCACTTCGATGAAGGCTATGCGGAGTTTCTTAGGCCATACATGTTTCCACCGGTGCTTTATCAAGGATATCTCTAAAGTGGTGAACACATTGTGTAAGCTACTTGAGAAGGAGCCAAGTTTCATTTCAATGATGATTGTATGAGAGCTTTTAAACAATTGAAGCTCAAGTTGACAACAACTCCTACCATTACCGCTCCAAATTGGAGCTTGCCTTCTGAACTCATGTGTGATGCAAGTGATGTAGTGGTTGGGGCTGTTTTGGGATAATGATTAACAAAGTTTTTCCTCTGGTTTACTATGCTAGTAATACCATGAATAGTCCCAAGTCAATTACACAGTTACAGAGAAATAGCTCCTTACTATTGTGCTTGCAATTAAGAAGTTCTGCCCGTACTTGATGGGTGCTAAAGTTATTGTCCACACAGATCATGCGGCACTTCGCTATCTTATGAGCAAAAAGGATTCTAAAGCTCGGCTAATGAGATGGGTACTCTTGATGCAAGAATTTGATATTGACATTCAAGAAGAGAAAGGTAGTGAAAACCAAGTGTCGGATCACTTATCTCATTTGGAGGAGGAGGGGAGGCCACATGATGGCTTTGAAATAAATGACTATTTCCCCGATGAGAAACTTTTGGAAATTTCAATGAAAGAGGTGTCGTGGTTTGTGGATTTGGCAGATTTTCTTATGAGTGGTATTTTCGGATGAGTTCTCTTCAAACCAAAGGAAGAAGCTCAAAAGAGATTGTCAAAATTATTATTGGGATGAACCATACCTTTTCTGAATTTGTACGGATGGGCTGATTAGAAGGCGTGTACCAAAAGAAGGGCTAAATGATATTCTTGGCACTTGTAACTCTTCACCATATGATGGTCATCATGGTGGAACAAGAATGACGGCCAAAGTTCTTAATTGTGGTTTCTATTGGCCAACTCTTTACAAGAACTCAAGTGACTTAGTTAAAAAATGTGATGAATATCAGCGGGTCGGTGGAATTTCAAAGAAAAATGAGATGCCTCTCATAACCATCTTGGAGATTGATATTTTCGATATTTGGGGCATTGACTTTATGGGCCCTTATGTGAGTTTTTGTGAAAATACTTACATCTTTGTCGCAGTGGATTATGTGTCCAAATGGATTGAGGTCATCACCTTACCCAACAATGAGGCGAGAAATGAAGTAGCTTTCTTGAAGAAGAATATTGTTAATAATTTGGTACTCTATGTGCAATCATAAGCGATGGGGGATCACACTTTTGCAACAAGGTTTGATACGTTACTTGGCAAGTATGGTGTTACTCACAAGGTCACGGCTCCATATCATCCACAAGCTAGTGGTCAAGTGGAAGTCTTCAACCGGGAGATAAATAGTATCTTGTCTAAAACAGTGAACGCAAATCAAACGGATTGGTCCAAGAAGCTTGATGATGCGTTATGGGCTTATAGGACGGCTTACAAAACACCTATCGGGATGTCTCCATACCCGTTAGTTTTCGAGAAAGCTTGTCATCTTCTGGTAGAACTAGAGCACAAGGCAATATGGGCTTTGAAGAATTTGAATATTGATTGGGATGTAGTTGTTAACTTGCAGGTTGCACATTTAAATGAGTTAGATGAGTTCTGGTAGTATGCATATGAGAGTTCGTCCTTGTACAAAGAAAATATGAAGTATCTTCAAGACAAGTACATTTGGAACAAAGAGTTTAAGGACAGTGATCTTGTATTGTTGTTTAACTCAAGGTTAAGGATGTTTCTCGGGAAGCTCAAGTCCAAGTAGAGTGGTTTGTTTGAAATTGTCGGTATGACAACCTTCGGTGCATTGGATTTGAAGAACAAGAACAATAAAATATTCCTAGGTAATGGTCACCGGGTGAAGCATTATTTGGGTAAAGTTGGAGAGAGTCTCGTGGTGGCGGTCATTTACTTTCCTTGAGGATGCTTAGACACTGCGTCGTTCCATGACATTAAATCAGGCGCATCTTGGGAGGCAATCAAAGTTTTTCTCCTTTTTCTTTTGTAGTTAGATGTAATTTGTTTATTTTAACTTGATTTGAAGTGTGCTATAGGGTTGAGTGTTACATGAAAGAATAGTGAACAAAAAATTTCTAAGCGAAAAGAAAATGCGGACCGCATATTTCAATTGTGCGGCCGCAAAAAAGGTTTTCCCACAGCAGAAGAGCTTGTGCGGCCGCAAACTTCACATGCGGACTGCACTTATGGGAGCTCAACAAGATGTCAAATTGCAAACTCTCTGAAGTTTTACCTTGTTAGTGCAGGAAAATCTGCGACAGCGAGAGGTATTGTGCAACCGCACTTAAAATTGTGCGGACCGCACAAGAGAAATAGACAATTGATGCCTAGGTTAAGGAGTGCCAACCACACTTGGAATTGTGCGGCCACTCGGCCTTTTTCTCTCTCATGAACTCTAAGTATAAATAGGAGTTTTGGCCTCATATTACACCTTTCACTCTCCTTAGAATCATTGTTCTCCTAGAAGCTTATCTGAGGACTTTTAACTGTTAAACACATACACCCATCTACATTCACAAGAACTAGTACACTCACGTCATCTAGTATGATTTACTTCATGTTAATCTTTTGTGTTATTTTGATCTTTGAATTTTTAGCTTCTTTTTAGGCTATTTGTTATTACAATTTCATCCATGTGTCCATGTGCGGTAGATCTGTACTGGGTAGTTGTTAAAATAAGCTAAAATGGGTTAGGTTAGTTGAATTATATGTGTAAACCATGTTTCCACTTAGATGTGGACAAGTATTTGCAAAATCTAGGTAATATTAAAAGACTTATTTGTTAACCTTTGAATTCTGTGGCCGTACTTGAAATTGTGCGGTTCGCAGTTGGTTGATTTTGGTGACTGGTTGAGGGCAAGTGCATATATGGCTGAACTTTAATTAGCGGACCGCAGAATTCCTGATGAGGCCACACTTGAGTCTGCACTGTCTATCAGAGACTTGTCTCTTGAGATGACAAAAGTGCGGACTGCACTATTACTTCTGCGGACCGCAGATGAATTTTACGGCCGCACTTTGGCCATCGTACTATTTTCAGAGAAGAGGTATTTGAGCCTATGATCTTTCTTGTTAGAAGTGTGGCTGTACATGAAAATGTGTGGTCCGCACTCCCAGTATGCGGCCGCACATTAAAAAAATATGAACTACAGATCCCATTTAATGCAGCATGTTCAATCTTCTACAACCCTATTGTGTCCAAAATGTTCTCCCTTGCTTAAATGAGTCTTAACTGTGTTGAATGATGACTTGCAACTAATAATCATGTTTGTGTTGATACAGACAATGGTTTGATCACGAGGCCGCGACAAAACTGCCAAGGGTAGAGGAGATTCTTTAAGGGGTCGAGGTAGATGTGCCTTTCCCCTCAATATGCCAAAGACTATTTGGAAGAAGGCTACAACAGGCAAATGGAGGGGTGCAGACCTCTCCGAGTCGAGTTTTTATGCCCCATATAGGGAGGCCTCCTAGGGAAACTCTGTGTCTATTCCGGAGAAGCAGACAACTGAGTAGTCTAGGCCACATGGGCGATCTGAGCCTCTGGATATGCCTTCATCATCTCACAGCACTTTCGAGTGTTCAGAAAGTGATAGCCAGCCATTCGAGCCAGCTGCTTCAGTGTCTGGTGCACAGGATATTCCAGATTATGGTAGAGGGGGAGAAGGTATATCTACCAGTGTTTATCAGACAAAGAAGAAGGAAGCATGGGAAGATAAATTTGTGTGCTTGCCTGCGTTTACTAATTTTTGGATTTGGTGGCCGTTGAGTTCATTAACACATGAGCGGAAGTTTTGTTGAAGGATCTTAATAGATAAAATCCCGTAGTTCTGGAGCAGTTCACGAAGAGAAAAGGATGGATATTTTTTACTGAGAAAGTAGTGGATTTCAAGGAGCGCCTTGTCTGTGAGTTTTATGCCAACATTTCACACATTCGCAAAGGGGAAAAGGTGACCAAAGTACGCAGTCTCAAGGTGATATTTTACCAGCACACGTCGAACGCGTACTTGGGATTTAAGGATGTGGAGCCAAAGGAGTACTTAGAGAAGTTGTTCTTGAAAGAAGAGGCCCGACCGTGGCTTGCTGAGATCTTAGCACCGGAACCACCTCCACCATGGATTACTACTGGGGTACCTATGTGTGTAGCGGGCTTGACCCATGCCAGAATAAGAACAACCTACTTGTTCCTCGTGCTGTTTTGGCGGCTTCTATCATGGCCGGGTACCCAATCAATATGGGTGCCCTGATGTCGGCCAACATTTTTCTGGTGGCGCAGCAAACTAACACTGCTTACCCCTACCCCATCACTATTACAGAGTACCTTACAGATGCAAAGGTAGAGCCCAAGCAGTTTGATACAAAGGTAAAGCCTAAAAAGTCATTTGAGTGGCATTCGCTACAGGATCCGAGCAACCCGAAGAAGAGTGCTCAGCCTTCTACTACTATCGGCTAGTCTGATGAGCCGATGGTGGTGGTTTCTGACACATATGATATTCCATCAACACCAGTTGAGCCCTCTATCAATGCAACAACTGCTATGCCTGAGCTGCCATCTTCAGCTCCTTCTGCAGTACCTTCTACAACTCTTAGGGTAGTCCATACTCCGGTTCTGAGGTCGGTGCATATACCTACATGCCCACTTTCTGCTCTGCGAGTCTCAACAACTGGATGAAGGCAACTACTTCAAAGCTATCTGAGATTTCCAGTACTGTTACAAGGCAGTCATCCACACAGGCACTACGGGATTCCACTGAGCTTGATGAGAAGTTGCGCAAGATTCTGGACAATCAGAAGGTGATTATGGACACTCTAGTGCATCATGGTTCAGTTATTGAGGACTTGACCAAACAGGCCAAGACGATAAGGAAGTCTCAAGCTAGCAAGAAGTCAGTGGATGAGCAACGAGTTAAGGTGAACCGGCTAGCTACTGCTGGAGATTTGCCCTTTGATATGTTGCTTGATCCAGACCAGACTGCCCCAGATCTAGCTACAC
Organism: Nicotiana otophora; assembly: GCA_000715115.1. Lineage (NCBI taxonomy): Eukaryota > Viridiplantae > Streptophyta > Magnoliopsida > Solanales > Solanaceae > Nicotiana > Nicotiana otophora. The sequence continues at coordinate 98,179 of AWOL01S0006102.1, forward strand.
AAGTTGCTCCAGCTTGCCAGTTTGAGGAGCCATGCCTTGCTGCCGACACTGCTGATGTAGTGTGTGCGATGTTCACCACTTCCGCCACTCCCAGATATGATGATATTCAATTGGCTGAGACAACAAAGGTTGATGCTGCTGGGGACACTGAGATTTCCAAGGATGCTTAAGGAGTTTGTTCACCCTCTCTCCTTTTACTCTTATTTTGTTAAGCATTGGGGACAATGCTTACTTTTATTTTTATTTTTATTTTTTTTTGGGGGGGGGTGGAGTTTATTTGATAATTTGATGATACATTTGGATTGTAATAATTGGATGATTCTATTTCTTTTTATTTTTATCTATCTTTAGTTAGTTATTGCTTGCATTAGCTTATTTATTTGTTTACTTTGATTTTGTTTTTGTTAGTAGCTTCTTTTTATGTTAGTAGTTTTCATATTTTTGGTAGTAGTGTGGATAATAAGCCTTTGGTTTTCTTAATGTCACGGTTCTTTCCAAGGGTAGTCTTTTGTGTGAACCGGGTGACTCTTCCCGAGAATGGATGGTGTGACAACTTTCTTAAGGGAATGAGTCTATTTTTGTTGGTAGGTACTAATAATAGTAGTAGTAATGAATAAAAGCCATAATCAAGTCATTCTCTCAAAAGAGTTATTCATGCTTCATTTGGTACCAACACACTTAACTGCATGCTTATGGTTTGAAACAAGGCTTTTGGATAAAAATAGATCTAGTTAGTGACTTTGAGACTCTTGAGTTGACTTTGATAATCATTGAGTGGTTTATTGGACCATGGTGATCTTTAACTTGATTGTGATCCTTGTAGGCTTTAGACTTTATCCTCGTTTACGGTCTAGTTGCATGAGGGGTGAGGTGAGTTTTTCTGCTAGTTCAAGTATTTGTGTGAATAGTCTAGAACTTCCCTCGAATGTGTTTGAAGGCGAATTCTAGTTTTGCTTGGTTTGGAAGATGATTGTAAGCTTTTCATGGTCCGTTTGAGCTTTCTATTGCCACCCAATGCTTTTTATCCCTACTTAATGCTTTTGAGCCTTTAGCCTTTCTTTATTGGTAACCATGCTACAAGCCTTTACCTGTTTTATTTGTAATCCTCTCTTGGCACCCGGGCCTTCCTTAAAACTTTTATGAAATAAGTGGCTTAAGGCATAAGTTTGGGGAGGGGGGGAGTTGAGGAATTTAAAAGAGGTATCAAGGCACCAAAAAGAGAAAAGAAATAATCTTTATGTAAAGAGAAGGCAAGAAAAGAAAAAAAAAGAGAAAATGCCAAATAGAGAATAAAAAGGAAGGTTGATGAATCCAAAAAGAGGCAACTATCTCTAGTATGAGTACCAAGGGAGAAAAAGAATGAAATGAACAATAAAGAGTGATTCCAAGTCTCTCTAGCCCCAAGAAAAGGAAATGCCTCTAAGAGTTGGTAAATGCCAGGAAAATAAATAAAGTGGAGTGCTTGAGGAAGGGCGTAACCACTTATCCCATATGGTATCCTACCCCAATCCAAAAGCCTTCATTATAACCCGAAAGAAGTCCTACTTGATTTTGAACTAAGTGAACCTACATTAGTGGTGATCTACATGAGGGGCAAGCCTAAAGTACTTGAAGCCTTACTTGTGACATTCCTTTGTGGGAGAAGAGAGAACCTTTCATTGCTCTAAACATTAAGTGTTAATTCTTGAAGTGAGAATGGAAAATGGAAGGTAGAGGAGTAAAAGTTTGGAGTCCACTATGATATACATAATAGAACAAGAGTCCTTGATGAGTGAAGTCAACTCTTGAAGCTCAAGTGTCACATTAGAGTTATATGTACATAATATATGATTTGTCACCTTGTTTACAATCTATGAGTATTGTGGGTAATTGTCGGTCCCAACTGAGTATGAATGGTTTACAATTGACTATTTGAAATGACCTTTCACTTTGAGGAGGTGGGAACTAATCTATTTGCTTGAGGAAAAACAAAGACTTAAGTTTGGGAGAGTTGATAAGTGTAGATTTTAACCACTTATTAGTACATTCTTGCTTTAGTTTTAGTCTGGAAGTGTTTATTCCTATTCCCAAAATTAATGAAATTGTACAAATTGCAGGCATGTTGGAGAATTAGACCTTAACAAAGAATTATAACTCAAAAGGGGATGTTGCAGCTCAAAAAGGTAAGAAGGAGTGCAGCAGGCCAAAGTGCGGTCTGCAAAAATACTTTTGCGGCCGCAGAAGTAGCCCCTGAAGCTCAGAGGATTTTTGGAGAAGTGTGGTCCGCATACTAAATGTACGTCTGCAAAACATAGTCGTACTAACGAGAATTCAAAAAGTTCAGAGAATGTGCAAAACGACCAAGTGTGAAGCCTTGCCAAAAGTGCAGCCGCAGAAGCTGAAACGCAGTCGCAAATGGAATTGTACGGCTGCAGAATCTCTCCACTTGTAGGAGCCAAGCAAAGTGCGGACCGCACATGGAATTGGGCGGCCGCAGAACCTCCCGTAGGGCATTTTTGTCAGCAAATTTCAAGCAACTATAAATAGACGGGAAATACTTTTTAGGGCAAGTTTTGTAATATTCTGTGTTGTAGCCGTTATATTTTACTGTTTTTGGGTAATTAGTGACTATTCTGAGTAAAGCATTATTAGTTTTATCAATTTAATATTAGTTTATGGCTTTCATTAGTTCTTCTTCTTTATTTTCTTCAATTTCTAGTATGAGTAGCTAGATTTTCTCCAAGGTTATGACCCAACCCTAGTATGTAAACCTTATGGGTGATTAATTTAGCGCTTGTTTATGATTAGAAAATTATTATTTAGCCTTGTTCATGCATTATTTATAGAATTAATGGTTGCAAATATTGATTCATGCCTATTTAACTTGGTTCTTACTTGAGAAAGGGAGATTTAGTCAAGAAAAACTTGGTTAACAAGAAATTGGGCTGGTTAAGGTTTTGGCTAGTCTAATTAAAGGGTTGGAACTACAGATAGGGAAACCTCGACTTGAGCTCATATTAACTATTTGAATTGATACCCAATTGGGTTTGAGAAAGCTAATTTGGGCAAAATTACTCTATAACCGAGAGGTATTGAGTGAGTAATTTAGAGTTGAGAGTTATAATACACCCCGGTCGCTAAAACAAGCATTAACATGATTTACCCATTAGGTTAGCACCTAGGTGAAGGCTACATCCCTAGAATTTTTTTCCCATTTGATAAAAACATCAAAAAGCAATTACTCCCTCCGTTTCAAATTAGATGAGGTACTTTCCTTTTTAGTCTGTTTCAAAATAAATGACACATATTTAAATTTGGAAATAATTCAACTTTAAACTCTTTTATATATTTTACCCTTAATGCGAAGCTTTTACAACAACACAAATATCATGGCCCTACAAAGCTTTTACCCCTTAAACTTTTAATACTACCAGTTTCAAAAGTCTTCTTCTTTTTTCTTAAACTTCGTGCCGAGTCAAACTAACTCATCTAAATTGAAATGGGGGGAGTACTTGGTTTCTAATTTCTTCTCATTATCTCCAATTGTTATTAACTTTAGTCTTAGAAAACAACAAACTCTGTGTTGGAAGCTCATGTGAGCTATTTCACGTATTCTCATTAAGTGTACACCATAACACCCATATTAAACTCTCTGTGAAAATCGACCCTGACTCTTGTTGGGTACTATTCTTCCAACGACCATTTCCACTCACTATTGAGTGCGTATTGGACATGGGCCAGTAGGTTATCAAGTTCTGAAGAGTTTGTTTAGCTTTCTAGGCTAGAGTTTATAGTCTTGAAAGTGGTAGCTACAATTGGATTGATTGTAGGGTTAAGGTACTAGAGTTAGTCCCTTTGGTTATTGAGTTGTAACCTAAAATTGCTCTTTGAAGTTAGTGAAGTTTTAATGCAAATCATGCGAGGGTAGGTCATAATTGTTACTCCCTTGAGCAATGAGGTCTTCCCGGAAAAACTGCTTGTGTACTTTATATTTTCACGCTTCAGTTTTAGTTTGTGGTAGAATAGTTAGGTCAAAGAACCGAGTTTTTGACATGCGAAATTGGGAAAGATATTATTCACCCCTCCCCCTCTCCCCCATTCCCATCATGTGTGTAGTTGTATCCTAAAATAACAAAAAGAATAATTTCCTTTTATATTTAGAAAAAAATTAACTTTAAACCTTTTTTTAACCTTAATGAGATAATTTATAGTTAAGCAAATATCTATTACTACTTGTTTTAAATTACTACTTTCAAAAGTTTTTTTTAAAATCTTAAACTTCGTATCCAATCAAGATGATATCACATAAGTTAGGAGGAATGGCCGAGTACTATTTTTCCATTCACGTTATACACGGGATAAATCATTAAGTTGAAATACGATTTTTTTCTCGGTATGCCAAAAGGGGACCAGTCTATCTCCTCTTTCATTGCTTGTCAAAACAATTGTGGAGCTTCTCTTTTTTAAAATAAAAAATAAAAAATTAAACAATATTTTGATTTCTGCATGTTATCCTTCGCAGGAGTCATGATCTTTTATGTACCCTTCCAAATTTATCGGATGTCCCTAAAGGAATCATAGAGCTAACTGCAGAGTGTTATATTTGACAATTTGCTAGTTATTTGTGGGATGGCAATCACCTTAGTCATGAATGTAAAGCAGGTAACTCATACTTCAGTTACCCATGTTCTGAAGAATTTACTTTGTTTAGATTTTTCACTAGTAGGAAGATTCTTATAAGAGTGCCATAATGAGGTACATAATGCTTAGCCCACCTATGCTCGGATATAGAGTTAAAAAATAAGTGAATGATTTATTTCACATATTGAAAGTATCGCTTTATATGATATTCTTATGGCTACAAAAACATATCATTAAATATCCCAAAATGAGAATTTTAAAATTAAAAAGTTGTCAGATGTAGAAAAATACCATTTTATTGATACACTAGAAGAAGAAAAGGAGAGAAAAAATATTACGAATTAATTGATATATTTGACAATCAAACAAGCAAATAAAAAGAAAAAAGGACACTAAAACCACTCTTCATCCTTGTTCTCCTAATTAGCATACTTTTGAAGAGCTTCACCATGCAGCTTCCCATGCCTAAACTCATCAAATATTTCAACTCCCATATCAATGTAAAAATCGTATGACTTCTTATTCCAAACTACAATTATCCCTTCTACCGAAACGAACCCATTACTGCAATCTCCCCATTCCTAATTTTATGTAACTTTCCCTGAAGTAAAGACTCTCGAAATAGAATCCGGGTTTGTCATAGAAGCACGAATAGTTCGCATAAAAGAACGCATATCCCGCGATGAATACGTCACATTTATCATTTTCATCATCATACTTGGACCTAAACTCATCTGTTTCTCCTTCCATAACGGGGAATTTAAGGTCGAATGTTATAAGCACGGGCTTGTTGAGATAATGGCCTCTCATGGTTTCTCTCAGAAGAAGAGTGAAGAAGAAAGCACAATGAAGAAGATGACTCTAGGGTTTCTGACAAAAGCATTAAGTTCGGAGTTTACACAGAATGAGAAACATAAAAAGTAAAAGTGAATTTGACACGTGCTCATCTTTGAACGTTGATGATTAAATTGATAGATCGATTGTGATCCGTCTAGATTAAACGAGTGCAGCTGATTTTCACATGCTCCATACGTGTGACATATCATTGTAAAGGAATCATTTTCTGTTATGTAGGTTACTACTTAGCCAATAGAATTGTAGCAAATGTATAGGAATTTATAATTTTCTTTTATAGTTTATTTACAATAGGTTTTACATTAGCTGGATATACTTGTATAAATACATAGCCTTGCACAGAAAGTAATACACAAAAAATTTTCTACAATGCTCCTATCTTATTCTTTCATGGTATTAGAGCAGTAGCTCGATTCTGGAGAATTCAATCCTTCTTTCATAAGTTTTTGTCACTAATTCATCTATTTCATCATGTTTGATGCTGCTGAAGCCTCCGTAGTTCCTGCCACTGCTTGAAATGGAGTCAATCTTGACCCAAATTACCCCTATTTTCTTCATTCCTTAGATGCACCTGGAATGAGTCTAGTGAATACAGTCTTCGATGGAAGATATTTCCAAGGTTGAAGGAGATCTACGTTGATAGCTCTCTCAGTTAAGAAAAAGTTGGGATTTATCAATGAAAGTTGCCCAACACCTGCTGCAACCTCAAAGGACCATCAACCATGGAGTAGATGCAATGACATGGTCACCTCCTGGTTATTGAACTCACTTTCCAAAGACGTTGGAGATAGTCTCATTTATTTCAAATCTGCAATGGATCTGTGGACTAACCTTGAATACAAATTTGGAAAATCAAATGGTGCAAAATTATATCACCTACAGAAGGAACTACATGGATTATCACAGAGAACAAATGACATAGCAACTTACTTCACCCAGCTCAAGCGTTTATGGGATGAACTAGATTCATTAAAGTCAAACATGAAGTGTAAATGTACTTGTGTGTGATGGAAAGCAATTGTTGGAGAAATCACAAGAGGATGAAATATTGATTCAATTCCTCATGGGCTTGAATGAAGCCTATGGTCAAGCTAGAGGAAACATCTTAATGATGTACCCTCTGCCAAGTATCAACCATGCCTATTCACTCATTCTTCAAGATGAGAATCATAGAGAGAGATATGCTAATCCTCTATTCTCCTCGGATTCCTCAGTTTTCATGGTAGGGAACCAAGGGAGTTTTCCAAATCAAAATATTTTTTCACAAACAAATGGAAGACAAAGACTCACAATACAGTTTCAAAGGAACCAAAGTGGTTTTCAGAGATCTGGGAATCCAACTCCAAAATTGCCTACTACTAAGGCAAAGAAATCAAAATTTAATCATAATATGTCTTGCACCTACTGGAAGAAAATAGGACACTCAGTGGCAGATTGCTACAAAATTATAGGCTTCCCTGAAAATTTTGAGTTTACAAATGGGAAAACATGCCAAGGATCCATCAGGAGCAATTGAGCTTTCTCAGAGGAACAGGGAGGAGATGCTAACAACAACCACAATGATGCATTAGAACAACACCTATCTAAGGACCAGTTTTCTCAATTGATGCAGTTAATCAAGCAGGTCAAAGTTTCAGATTCAGGAAGTTCAAATTCAGAAGTGAATGTAAATGCAGTTGCTGGTACAATTGTGAAATACTTTGAATCTTGTTTTTCAGTTTTTAATTTCAGCATTTGGATAATAGATCTGAACATATGTATTTTGATTCAAATGCTTTTATATCTCTTACCCTGAAAATTTTGAGTCCACAAATGGGAAAACAGGTCAAGGATCCATCAGGAGCAATTGAGCTTTCTCAGAGGAACAAGGAGGAGATGCTAACAACAACCACAATGATGCATTAGAACAACACCTATCTAAGGACCAGTTTTCTCAATTGATGCAGTTAATCAAGTAGGTCAAAGTTTCAGATTCAGGAAGTTCAAATTCAGAAGTGAATGTAAATGCAGTTGCTGGTACAATTGTGAAATACTTTGAATCTTGTTTTTCAGTTTTTAATTTCAGCATTTGGATAATAGATCTGAACATATGTATTTTGATTCAAATGCTTTTATATCTCTTACCCTGAAAATTTTGAGTCCACAAATGGGAAAACAGGTCAAGGATCCATCAGGAGCAATTGAGCTTTCTCAGAGGAACAAGGAGGAGATGCTAACAACAACCACAATGATGCATTAGAACAACACCTATCTAAGGACCAGTTTTCTCAATTGATGCAGTTAATCAAGTAGGTCAAAGTTTCAGATTCAGGAAGTTCAAATTCAGAAGTGAATGTAAATGCAGTTGCTGGTACAATTGTGAAATACTTTGAATCTTGTTTTTCAGTTTTTAATTTCAGCATTTGGATAATAGATCTGAACATATGTATTTTGATTCNTAGGAAAGATATCCATTCTTCCTAAATATACATTGTGGAGAGAGTTTTTTATGTACCTACTTTCAGATATAATTTGTTATCTGTTAATAGGTTCTGTTCACGGTTTCTTTGCATCATGTCATTCTCTTCTAATCAATGTCTATTGCAGGCCTCTTTAATAAAGAGTGCTCAAGTTTTTGTTGAATCAAGAGAGGGACTATATCTATTGGAACCCACTGCTATCAACTCTAGGAATAGTAATCAAGAAAATGTAGCTTCATTTCTTAAGCATAGTGATTCTGTTCAGGATTCAGTATCTTTTCCTTTTTCTGCAAATGCTATCTCTGATGTAAACCTTTGACATATTAGATTGGGGCATTTGCCTTTTTCATCAATGAAGCACTTCAGTTTATTTCTTTTTCTCCTAATTTTACATGTTTTTGTGATGTTTGTCCTAAAGCTAGACAAACTAGATTCCCATTTTCTTTAAGTCAAATCAAAATAAAAAGAGCATTTGAATTAATATATGTTGATGTTTGGGGTCCCTAAAAGGTCCCCACTTATAATAGATATAAGTATTTTTTAACTATTATGGATGATTACAGGAGAGGAACTTGGACATTTCTGTTAAGCACAAAGAGCAATGTATTTGGGGTTTTGAAAAACTTCTTAGTAATTATTGAAAGGTAGTTTGGAGTCAAGGTACAAAAGCTAAGAACAGACAATGCATTTGAGCTTGGCAGAGGCAGTCAAGAATCTGCTTTCCTTTCCTCACAAGGAATTCTTCATCAAACAAGTTGTGTATCAACCCCTCAACAAAATGGAATAGTTGAGAGGAAACACATGCAACTTTTGGATATTACAAGAGCATTATTGTTTCACTCACATGTTCCTATTGCCTATTGGGGAGAATATTTCAATCATATGTTCCTATTACCTTCTAAGGTTCTCAAAGGGAAGACACCTTTTTCTGTGTTATTTAATCAATCTCCATCCTATGATCAACTCAATAGTTTTGGATGCTTATGTTATGTGTCTACCTTGTCTAATGGAAGAAGTAAATTTGACCCAAGAGCAAAGACTTGTATGTTTTTGGGTTATCTACTGGGGAAAAGGGGATACAAACTGTTGGAATTAGATAATAAAAAGATTGTTGTGTCTAGAAATGTTTTGCTTCTGAACCTACTCCTTCCTCTCCAGATCCTATATTCCCTATCTCTTCTCCAATAGATCCTACTTATCCTATATCCCCACCAGTTTCCTCTTCATCAAATGCAGACTCACTTAACTCTCCAATTGTCACGACCCAAAATCCCACCACAGGCGTCGTGATGACACTTAGTCTCTGAGACTAAGTAAGCCGATTATAATTACAATCCAAGCTATTTTTTTAAATATATATTAATACAAGTGTCGAAACCAAAAGCAGAAAACAAATATAACCACCTCCCAAAACTGGTAATACTGAGTCACGAACTCTAACTGAATACATGGAATGATTATGAGGACCGAATATACAATATTGTTCGAATAAGAAATTAATAGTACAATAAAAATAGAAAGACTCCGAGGGACTGGGACGACCAAGCAGCTCTACCTTAAGTCCTTGCGATCACACTCTAACTTGTCCGAGTCCGATATCTCCAATACCTGGCTATGCACAAAAATGTGCAAAAGTGTAGTATGAGTACATCACAGTCGGTACCCAGTAAGTATCAAGGCTAACCTCAGTAGAGTAGTGACGAGGTACAGTCAAGACACTCACTAGTCTAATAACCTGTGCAATATAGTATACAAAAATAATAAAAAAAACAAATAACAATAATGGAAACACTAATCAACCAGTGATATACATAGCAGGGCAACAAGAACACCATTAATATTTCTTAACAAATAATAAATACAAGTACCACCAATTAATTTAGTTCTTCAAATATAAATCTTTCGCCTATATGCTTCTCAAATAATATTCTTCAGTATATAATACTTTTCAATAAATATATTTCGAATATACTCCTTTCAAATAAATATCTTTCAAATATAATTCCTTTAAATAAATATCTTTTAATTAAATCTCTCTCAAATATAATTCCCTCAAATAAATATCTTTCGAATAAAAGTCACCCTGTAACACATCATTTAAAAATCATAAAATACGGGTCTCAGCCCACTTTCATATTTTCACGGCACCCCGTGCCAATTTCTTTATCACAATTGCACGTACAATTCACGTGCCAATATCATAATTATTTATTCACGGCACCTCGTGCCCATATTTCATTTCATAATCCGCCTGGCAATAGTCACATGCTCCCATTTTCAACATAAATCAGACTATTATCAAGTTTACCGAAACAATAAGACAAATTGCACAAAATATAGAAATAAATATAAGGAAAATCACAACATCACATAAAAATTACCAACGCAATAACTCCACATCATCACATATCATCCCTGACAATAGCCACCCTTATATCTCCTATAGCCACCCTTATCACTCATATAATAGCCTCCATTATCCCTCTATCCTGACAATATCAATAACCACCCTTATCGCTCCTATAGCCACCCTTATCTCTCCTATAGCCACCCTTATCTCTCCTATAGCCACCCTTATCACCCTGCCCAGACAATATCCCAACACACATAACAACAGTAAAATGTCACCTTTATACCCATATAATATCAACAGTGGAATGCCACCCTTATATCCTCAAAATAATAACTTAAATAACACAATAATTTATTCGAAATATTATTACGGCAACATAACAAAATAAATTCATATCACAGTTTTCCCAATGGCCACAACCAATTTTAGAGATATAATAAAATTAATTAATTTCATAATAAATAGTCCAAGGCTCCACATAATGTGTATAAACCTCAAAACAACAACAAAGATGGAAATTACTCAGTATAGGACAACACCTTCATTAATCCAAATTCTTGATAATTATATTAACGCCTCAGTTTAAACTTATTTTATTAATTATTTGCAGATGAAAAATCCCTAATATAATTATTTCCAAGAAATATCAAATCACCAAACTCACGAAATTCACATAAATATACAATTAATAATCACATCAAATTGTTATATAAAAATAAATTCAACAAACGCGAATTGAGGCATGGCAAATGGATAATTTAATAAGTGCCAGCAATTATCCAATTTACTACACAATATACCTAAAACTTTAACCCAATAAATTTTGTACATATAAGCTCGGGTACGTACTCGTCACCTCGCATACACGGCTTTTCGCATTTCACAAATGGCACATAAGACTCGATGCCTAAGGGGTAATTCCTCCACTCGTGGTTAGGCAACATACTTACCTTTTTGAAGTTATGCCGATATTCCAAAATCGTCTTCTTGCTTGAATTGACCTCCGGACAGCTAAAACCTATCCAAATTAATTGTACAACTTCATTAAAATTCATCAGAAATAATTCCGGATAATAAAACGTCGACTTCAAATTTTATTCTAAAATGTCAACCAAAGTCAACGCGGGGCTCGCCTCTCGGAACCCGACATAATTTTTACGAAATTCAAATACCCATTACGATACGATTTTATCAAATTCCAATAACAAATCGTCCTCCAAATCTTAAAATTCCGTTTTTGAAAGCTTTTTACAAAAATCCCAATTTCCTCTATTAAACTCAAATTAAACGATGAATATAACCATAGATTCATGAAATATAATCACTTTCGGATATAGGACACTTACCCCAACCAAGCTTGTGAAAAATCACTCCAGAATCGCCCAAATCTGAGCTCCAAAAATCCAAAAACGAAAATGACGAAATGACTATTTTTGGTCCTTAACATTCTGCCCAGTTTCGCACCTGCGGACGAGTCGCCGCATATGCGGAGCCGCTTTTGTGAGTAAAAATCTACTTCTGCAGAATTGCACTGCCCAGTCGACCCTCGCATCTGCGGAAGCATTTCCGCTTATACGAGAATCGCAGGTGCGAGGCCATCGCTCGCTTCTGCACAAATGGTCGCTTCTGCGGTTGGCCTTGCGCTTCTACGCACAAGTTGATGCTTTGCGGCCTTCTCAGCTCCCCCTCTTCAATCGCTTCTGCGATCAAGCTTCCGCAGAAGCGATCACACCAGCAAGTCCAAAGTTCCAGCAGTTTTCTTCAAGTCCAAATTGATCCGTTAACCACCCGAAATCCATCCGAGGCCCTCGGTACTTTAACCAAATATACCAATATGTCCCATATAATACGAACTTAGTCAAGGCTTTAAACTACGTCAAACAACGCCGAAATTATGAATCGCACATCGAATCAAATTATGAGTTTTCAATTCTTCCAACTTCTATATTTTGCGTCGAAACGTATCAAATCAATCCAGAATAACTTCAAATTTTGCACGCGAGTCATAAATTATGTAATGGAGTTGTTCCAATTTTCAGAATCAAAATCCGACCTCATTATCAAAAATTCAACCTTCGGTCGAACGTTCCAAAATCTTCTACTTTCCAACTTTTGCCAAAATGCGTCGAATTGTCCTATGGACTTCCAAATCCGAACATATGCCTAAGTTCGAAATCATCATACGAAGCTATTGACACTATTCAAATTCCATTCCGGGTTCGTTTGCTCAAAAGTCAACTCTCCGATCAACTTTTTCCATTTAAGCTTTAAAATGAGAATTGTTCTTTAAATTTAATTCTGAATCTTCCGAAAATCAAACTCGACCACACCCGCGGGTCATAATATATATTACAAAGCTGCTCGAGACAGTCACTAAACGAGGCGTAAATTTTTAAAACGACAAGTCGGGTCGTTACACCAATTCCTGCTAGTGATCAATTACCTCACAACCTCAGTTCACCTAGTTCTAGTTGAACTAGTCAGAGTTTCCCTTCTTACCTAATCCCAGCTGGTTTCTAGTCACCTCACATTGGTCATTCACCTAGAAACATCCCCCCATCCAGCTCTCATTTCCCTAGGAGCAACTCTCATGATCATATCTTGACTTCACCTGTACCTAGGAGATCTAGTAGAGAAACTCAATAGGCAAGGCACTTCAAGGATTACATTTGTAATAACATCATCCTCACTCAACTTACTGATTCTTGTCTAGCACAACCTGCTAACCCTAATGCTTACTCTTTTGGAGCCTTGTCAGCACAGAATCAATACATCATGCAGTCCATCTCAGAAGTGCAAGAACCTGTTAGTTATTCTCAAGCATCTATGCATCTTGGTTGGCAAAAGGCCATGGACTCAGAAATTGCAGCACTACAAGAGAATCATACTTGGGATGTGGTGCTATTACCTAAAGGAAAGAAGGCATTGCCTTGAAAATGGGTTTACAAAGTCAAGCATAAGTCAGATGGATCAATAGAGAGACTCAAGGCTAGATTAGTAGTTAGGGGAGACATTCAAAGGGGAGGAATAGAAGACACATTTTCACTAATGGTCAAAATGACCTCTATCAGATGCTTAATGGCAATAGCAGCTAAGAAGGACTGGCCTATCTGTCAGTTAGATGTGAGCAATGCTTTTATACATGGAGATTTACAAGAGGAAGTTTACATGAAATTTCTTTTGGAATGTCTTCCCCATGTCCCAACCATGTTTGTCTGCTCAGAAAGTCTCTCTATGGCTTAAAGCAAGCTTCACAGCATTGGTATGCTCGGCTTGCAGGTGCTTTAAATTTCAAAGGATATTCTTCCTCCATGAATGACTACTCTCTATTTTTTAAAAGTACTGAGAATCTAACTTCTATTGTCGCAGTGTATGTAGACGATATTCTTATTAGTGGCAATAATTCTTAAGAAATTTCAGCAATTAAGTCATTCCTTAGTACATAATTCAAAGTGGAAGATTTGGGAAATTTGCACTATTTCCTAGGGATGGAAATTCTCAGTGAAGTACAGGGGATTATCGTGTGTCAAAGGAAATTTACCTTGGATTTATTGCGGGAATTTGATGTTTCCAATTCATCTTGTACGTCCTCCCCTCTTGAACCGTTTTGAAAACTCACCGCTGATGAAGGCCCTTTGATCTCCAATCCCACTGTATACCGTCATCTTGTTGGGAAACTAAACTATTTGACTCACACAAGGCCAGACCTGACCTTTGTTGTCCCTAAGCTCAATCAATATATGCAAAGTCTACGACTTTCACACTATATGGCAGCCATTCTAGTTCTGAGGTACCTCCGCTCAGATCCTGGACAAAGGGATTATTTTGAACTCAGATCCCTCTCTCAAGCTTGTTGCTTTCTGCGATGTAGACTGGGTTTCTTGCCTTGAATCCAGTCGCTCTGTCAGTGGCTTCTATATTGCACTAGGAAGATCACCCATCTCATGAAAATCAAAGAAACAAGCCTTTTTTTCTTTGTCCTCCGCTGAGGCGGAATATCGATCCATGCGTCGAGTTGTAGCTAAGTTGACATGGCTAACTCGATTACTTGAAGATTTATCTGTATCTCCTTCTTTATCGGTTCCTGTTCTCTCTGAGAGCAAATCGGCAGTTCATATTGCCCGAAATTCAGTATTTCACGAAAGGACCAAACACGTGGAATTAGACTGTCATTTTGTTCGGCAACAGTATCTTTTCGGTCTAATTTCACTCTCATACGTTCCTTACTCGTCACAGCTCACTGATCTTTTCACCAAATCTCTCTCAGGCCCAGCTCATAATTCTGCTATTAGCAAGTTAGGTGTTACTTCCGTCCCCTCCAACTTGAGGGGGGATGTTGAGATAATGGCCTCTCATGGTTTCTCTCAGAAGAAGAATGAAGAAGAAAGCACAATGAAGAAGATGACTCTAGGGTTTCCGACAAAAGCATTAAGTTCGGAGTTTACACAGAATGAGAAACATAAAATGTGAAAGGGAATTTGACACGTGGCTCATCTTTGAACGTTGATGATTAAATTGGTAGATCAATTGTGAGCCGTCCAGATTAAATGAGTGCAGCTTATTTTCACATGCTCCATACGTGTGACATATCATTGTAAAGGAATCATTTTCTGTTATGTAGGTTACTACTTAGCCAATAGAATTGTAGCAAATGTATTGAAATTTATAATTTTCTTTTATAGTTTATTTACACTAGGTTTTACATCCTTAACTGGATATACTTGTATAAATACATAGCCTTTCAGGGCTTGAACCCTTCGTTTGTGGTATGCTTGCATTCAGTAAAAGGGGTTGGGGAGACTTCAAGCAGAAGAACAGATGGCCCGTAGAAAAGTGGAAGAGGATTTTCTTTAAAGAAGAGTATAGTTGTGATATGCATGGATTTGGTAAAACAGTTTGTATATATATGTGATAGAGATCAGATTCCGTAGCGAGACGTACTCTAGTGTAGATTTTCTAAGTGATCGTAATGTTTCTCTGACGAGGAGTTGGTGGTTGTTTCAGATTGAGGAGTTGGGGCCATGCTGTTCGGTTAGAATTGTGTGGTAGGAAAGAATATTGAAAGGAATTAGATGAATGTTTTGCTATGGGATATTGTTTGAAAAGCTTTTAGGATGATAATGGTTATTTATAGTGGAGATGTGGCCCTTTTTAATTCTTTATTTAGTTAGTGGGGTTGGTTTTTGGGAAACTCAAACGCCCCTTCTTCTATCTATTTCATTGCGCGAAAATTATTTATATTTCTCAAATTTGCTTTAAAAATCAAAGTCATCTTTAATTCGAAAAAATTATTATTATGCTCCTTCTATCTAAGGTGATTTCTTTAAATACCTATGTTATCCTTTACAATTTTTATCTCTTATTTTTATTCTTTAATATAATAATATTTTTTATTTTAATTTATGTTATCCACTTACTTATAGACAAATTAAAGAAACTTTTTCGAAACCAAAAAAGTAAGAAGTAGTAGTCAAGCATATAAATTAATGATGTTCAATAGTGAAATAAATGAGAAAAATAAAAAACTATAATAAATAATCTACTCGTATCAGTAATTTTATTAATAGCAACCAAAACTCAATCTATTCACAAAATTAAAAATAAAGAGAGTGAATATTTTAAAAATTATACAATGCAGGTAATTAAAAAAATAATGGGCGAAATATAGAGGTAAATTTTATAATAAATTTGCGAAACATATCTATTTACACTTTACATGAACTTTAATTCTAATTTTTAGAAAAAATCTACTAACAACAATTAAAACTCAAAATTTTATATACACATGGAGAATAATAAAAATAGTAAAACTAAAAATCTCTCTCTCACACACCGGCATACATTATTTGCATTTTAATATATATAATATTAAAATAATAATAATAATAATAATAAAGTAGCAATATATTTTGTAATAAATTCATAATATGATTATTTTATTTATAATATTAGTGAACTTACATTAAATTATATAATAAGATATAATATTATGAATAAATACTTGCATTAAAAATATCTAGATAATATAAAAAAGGTATTACGTATATGGGGAGTTAAAAATATCAAAGGATAAAATAGACATTGTGTAGGATCAGGGGCGGCCCAACCTCATCGGAGGTCAAAAGTAAAATCTTAATAAGAGGCCTTAATATATATATATATATATATATATATATATNATAATGGTTATTTATAGTGGAGATGTGGCCCTTTTTAATTCTTTATTTAGTTAGTGGGGTTGGTTTTTGGGAAACTCAAACGCCCCTTCTTCTATCTATTTCATTGCGCGAAAATTATTTATATTTCTCAAATTTGCTTTAAAAATCAAAGTCATCTTTAATTCGAAAAAATTATTATTATGCTCCTTCTATCTAAGGTGATTTCTTTAAATACCTATGTTATCCTTTACAATTTTTATCTCTTATTTTTATTCTTTAATATAATAATATTTTTTATTTTAATTTATGTTATCCACTTACTTATAGACAAATTAAAGAAACTTTTTCGAAACCAAAAAAGTAAGAAGTAGTAGTCAAGCATATAAATTAATGATGTTCAATAGTGAAATAAATGAGAAAAATAAAAAACTATAATAAATAATCTACTCGTATCAGTAATTTTATTAATAGCAACCAAAACTCAATCTATTCACAAAATTAAAAATAAAGAGAGTGAATATTTTAAAAATTATACAATGCAGGTAATTAAAAAAATAATGGGCGAAATATAGAGGTAAATTTTATAATAAATTTGCGAAACATATCTATTTACACTTTACATGAACTTTAATTCTAATTTTTAGAAAAAATCTACTAACAACAATTAAAACTCAAAATTTTATATACACATGGAGAATAATAAAAATAGTAAAACTAAAAATCTCTCTCTCACACACCGGCATACATTATTTGCATTTTAATATATATAATATTAAAATAATAATAATAATAATAATAAAGTAGCAATATATTTTGTAATAAATTCATAATATGATTATTTTATTTATAATATTAGTGAACTTACATTAAATTATATAATAAGATATAATATTATGAATAAATACTTGCATTAAAAATATCTAGATAATATAAAAAAGGTATTACGTATATGGGGAGTTAAAAATATCAAAGGATAAAATAGACATTGTGTAGGATCAGGGGCGGCCCAACCTCATCGGAGGTCAAAAGTAAAATCTTAATAAGAGGCCTTAATATATATATATATATATATATATATATATATATATATATATATATATATATAAATGAATTTAGTGAGGATGTGAAATTAAAAAAAATGAGAACTTAGTTTTATAAAATACAGAAAATTAAATGAATTTAACGTTGATTGCATCACAACTGAAATGGGAGAACCCAGAAAACATAAGTGACTCCTCTTTTTTAGTAAGTCCCTTTCTATATTTGGTAACAATTCAACTTTAGATTTTTCTTTTTACCATTAATGAGATGATTTCTAGCTCAAAAACTTCTATGATTTATTTAAGATTACAAGTTTCAAAAGCCTTCTTTTATTTCATAAAATCTATGTCCAGTCAAACACTTTCATATAAATTGGGACGCAGAGAGTATAATTTATGTAAGAAAAATAAATAATAAGTTAGATTATTAGATATAGTTACGTGACCAACTAATGAATAGAGAAATATAATTAAGTCAAAAAGTAAAATAAGATTGACAGAAAACTATTTTAGTTATATTAATTAGAGGAAGAAATCGAGTTATTAAAAATTAGTATGTCAATAAAGAAATAAATTTATCAATAATAAAAGATAATTATATAAATAATATACTATTATATATAGAGAAATACTAGTAATTTTGGGGCCCTTAAATATTTGGGGGCCTAAAGCAAGTGTTTCACTTGCTTTAGGGTTGGGCCGCCCCTGCGTAGGATGAAAGGACGAAAATGACAATTATTCAAAGTTGGAGGAATATGAATTTGATTTTTAAAGTAAACTTGAGGGATGTAAATGATTTTCATCCCTTAAACATATCAGTTAATTAAAAAAACTTAAATATATGATTAAAAGTTTTTGAGTTGGTGAAAGAGGGGTCTCCATGCACTTTCATATTCATTTTTGCCTCCTCTTTTTCTATGGAAACAGTCAAACAGTGCTCCTAAAGCAGGACCCTTTTTTAGAGCCACAATAAACTTTTGGGATAAATTCAGAAACTTTTCTTTATAAAATTTTGCTTGTGAACGCTAACTTTCCTTATAGTTATAACAATATTATGTTTACATTCCTTATTTTGAGTTATTGCACCAATATATGAGTAATACTTTTATCTTATTTTATGCAGAGTGATGAGGGTAAATATAACTCAAAATTAGTGACATTCTATACCTTTTTCTAGTGGACCTACTCAACATGGTAATTAGTCATGTTAGTAAACATCAGATACCGGATAATTTTAAAAATAAAATAAAGAAAATATAAAAGAAGTTATGGGTAAACCCCAAACCTTCATACGATCGAGTTAAGGTGTGGTTGTTACCACAGAACTAGTAAAATGTACATTTTGTTGTTGTATATTACATGTCCGACCAAGACCAAACTCAACCAAAGGAAAATTTAATTAACACTAAGCACTGGCACATAATTTAAGCAAGACAATAATAAATTAATTCAGACATAAATTTCTTATTTTCAACTTGTTTTCTACCTGACGAATCATCAGCAATAACATCAAGTATGAAGAATTTTTGATAAATATAAGAACAGAAAATACCAAGGTCAAAGTAAATAATGCGCCATCTTATTGGATTGCTTAAACTTTATCAATCTATATCCTCCAAGAGTAAATGCTTGACGTGATCCTGATAAAAGAAAGAAGAGAGAAAAATAAAAGAGTCTCAATATATATATATATGAATAGTAGAACTTGAACAAGAAAACATGGTCAAAAAGAAAAATTGAGAATGAAAAAACAATACTACTTAACTCCTCCGACCCATAAACTTATTTAAAATTAGTATTGAAACTTTCTTAAAAGAAAAGTGAAAATTACCAATTCTAGTTCAAGATTGCTCAAAATATGACCACATCTGAAGTTTATAAAGAAATAAATTACTTGCTTTGGACTCAGACTCCGAAAGTCCAGGGTAAAACGATCCTAACTCACTATAATTTGTTTATTTTGCATTGACATGTTCTTACCCTGTTTAGAAATATTGAAAGAATGAAATATTCAAATTAAAAAGGATAAAGGGAAAGGAAAACAAACAAAGCAAAACTATAATTTCCAAATTGCTTTTCACTTTATACATTTTGAGATTCAGTTGTATTATATTATAAACATTTATAAGCAACTTTTTGGTATTCTGAAATAGGAAAATAATTGACTTCTAATATTAAGCATATTTAACTAATATTCAGGGCCCGCTTGGCTATAAAATATTTTTATTTTTTTAAAAAAAATTATTTTTTTCGAAATTAGTGTTTGGCTATGAAAAATTCAAATTTCACTTAAAAATGAATATTGAAATTTTTCGAAAATTTGAAAAACGCCGCTGTTTGTCAAAGTTTTCACTTCAAATCACTCACAAAAATTCAAAAATAACTCCAAATTACATTTATGTCCAAATACAACTCTAATTTTTAAATACCATTTTTATTTAAAATTATTTTTTTTATTTTTTTCGAAATTTCACAATTCTTATGTCCAAACGCCCACTAAATTCCTATATGATATTAAGAAAGATACCTCAATCTCGTGACGTGGTGTGTCCAATGGGAAGCTTTTGTAAGCTACACCATTTCTGTCTACGAGAAACTTGTGGAATTCAGTCTTGATAGGTTCTCCTCTCCCAAATTTTAACCTTAGATGTACAAAGAGTGGATGTGCCCTTTGACCATTCAGTTTTACCTGTTATTATTGATATTGGAATTTAACATTTTCCAATAAATAAAAAAGAAAAGAGAATTTATTTATCCACTCAAGTCATGTAATTGTATAGTTTAGTTTCAGAAACACCTGACCTTAAGATATATTTAAACTACATTGAGACGATTCGAACCCGTTTAGCCATGAAAATGTTTTTACTTTTTTTTCGAAATTTTTTTCACTTTTTTTCAAAATCAGTATTTGGCCAAAACAATTCAATTTTCACTTGAAGATAAATTTTGAAAAATTCCAAAAAGTTGTTTTTCAAACTTTTTACTCAGATAACTCACAAAAATTCAAAAACAACCAAAAGTTATATTCATGTCCCAGCACAACTCTAATTTTCAAATATCATTTTCACTTGAAATTTTTTCACTTTGTTTTACGAAATTTTATAATTCTTATGTCCAAACGCCCAAAGTTGTTATGAAAACTAGTTAGCTATCAACAGTTTTCTAAGTTATAGTGGCAAGAAATCAACTCTATAGCATTACTTGTAGTTTTTAGATATCAAAATATTACTATTACAAAAGGTTAATGAATATTTATCCGAACTAATTCCAAGAGGATCAAATTAAATGTAACTCAATAAAAGGAGGGGAAAAAGAGAAGTGTGATTGATAGTACTAATTGAGTCGTATAGATAAGATCATGCATTTAATTTGCATCCTAAAAGGAAGAGAAAAAACAAACCTTGTCGAATACTCGAAATCTAGCAGCATTAATCTCTACCTGTCCCCTTGATGGTGCTTTTTGTGCATCATTTCCTTCTTTATCAGTTTCTTTTTTATCGTACACAAATGCTGCAATCTCGAACCCTACGTATAGTGAAATAGTATTCTTCTTATATACTCTTTTTCAAGCCATCAGTGAAAGAAGATAAATCAATATTCCTATTTAGTTTATAATCGTTATACCAATAATAAATTACACGATTGTGAGCGCGAAAATTTTTCTAAAGGGTGTTTGTTTAAATTTTATTATATATTTATACAAGTAATTTTTTATCTATATACATAATATAATTTTCTATATAATCAGTATAATTTTTCAGATCAAATTATCGAATTATTAAATGTGTAAGATCAAGATACTTGAGCAACAAAAGTTAGTACAGATAATGTTTAATAGATGGATTAAAACTATATCATTCTCAATTATACATAGGCAAAAAAATCATAAAGCTGGTGCTAGCTAGGGATAATAATTAGCGTATAGCAGGGTCGATCTAATAAACTGCTCCAAATATATACAAGTGCTGTTAATAAAAATGATAGAAATATAACAACAAAAAAACAAAAAAAAAAATTAAGCTACTTACCTTGAGATTTATGGTTGTCATATAGATAATGGAGTAATTCATACTGCGATTCTGTCCACACGGAACTGAAACCAGCATATGCAAAATTTCAATCTTACATAGAATTTAACCACAACGTACTCAACGTAAATTCCTAAAAGTTTAAAGTGAAATAATATTCGATAATCCTCTGAAAATATATTTTAAAAAATAAAGCTAATTGAAATATCATTTCAAATATTATAAAATGCTGTTGCAGACTAGAAAAAAAATTAATTTTCATATACCTTTATGGTGTTACACTATTGTTTATAAAGAAATAGATATATATGACAAATTTACATTTACCCATGAGAAGCCATTTTAATGAATAAAAGATATACTTAGACATTTTCTAATTTAAAACACAAGTAAAAAAAAGTAAAATAAAGCAAATTATAAGCTAATACTCCTTCTCAAAGTTTCAGTATAAGGGGTAAATTGAAAATCAGAAAATTAAATGAATTATGCTCATTTTATGGATGATAGGATACCCTTGCTCGGGAACATTGACAATCAGAAGAACCTTCCCTCTAAAGCAACTGAGTGAGAGACCTCTTCTCTTTTCCTGTGTGAAAGATGAGATACAATATTATTTCAGTTGTAAAAATAATAAAAGAATGAATAAATATTAGTATTACTTTGAACTCTTAGTTATAGTGGAACTTATCAGCAGAAAGACAACAACAGAATAAAACCTTACAAAGAGAAAAAAGAAAAAGAGAAAAAACAGATACCCAAATTTAGACTTCTCCTCAAACTGGAAAAAGGCAAGAAATTAAAGTAAGAGTAGTACATAATTATATGTGACAAAGACCAAAGCAAATAGATAGGTTTACCAGAAAACTATTCTTGTGCTCTAAATAATGTAGTAACATTCTTCTAATCTTGAGGTTATTTGTCAAATATTTGATAGCATTCCATTACTAATTAATTTCCTCCACAACTTTTAATTACTAGCTAGTATGAGAAAATTAACTTATTCAACCTATAAAATTTACATTTTGAAATGATGCTTTATTTCGTCAAACTAATTTTCAACTATTATTACTACAAAGGAGGGGAAGAGTATATACCTCCCAATATGTAAACAAAAAAGTGAAAAATAACAATGAAAAAGCCATACCTTTGCTTGAAATTCATAGATGGTGTGTTCTCCAAGTGGAGATGTTTGGGCAGTGATAACATTCAAAGATGGAGATTTTGATACAAATGTTGAGAAATTTGGTGAAGGAAAAGTGAAGTCACCATTGCTAAATGAAGATTTAGAGGATTCAAGAGAGATCTTGTTGGATAAATAAATACATGAAGAAGAGTTTATTCTTAG
Organism: Nicotiana otophora; assembly: GCA_000715115.1. NCBI lineage: Eukaryota > Viridiplantae > Streptophyta > Magnoliopsida > Solanales > Solanaceae > Nicotiana > Nicotiana otophora. The sequence continues at coordinate 121,037 of AWOL01S0006102.1, forward strand.
TTTTAAATGTGGTAAAGCATTCAAAGGCGATGAAAGAACCATAGAGGTCATTTTTATTTTATGTTTTGTGTTGTTTTGTTCTTTGAGTTTGAAGTTTGGACAATGACTTTATATATAGATGGCTACTTAATTTACAAGTGATTCCGATTGCTCGCGGTCATTCATATAGCTTTAGTAGAAGCAAAAACTTTTCGGACAAGCGAAATAGACAAATTATTAAAGGTAATTATGAAGATTATTTTCTGCTATTATTTTCACTAATAAACTTTACTCAACTATATAAATTAAATAAGATGAACTACATATTTCCATGCCAATATAATTTGACGACGATAATCTAACATCAAAGGCTAAGCACATTAATTTTTACACCATCCGTTAAGTTTTATTATCCGACATAACTCAATTTTGAGGTTACACGACATTTTAGACATTGATGTGACCAGTGTAACCTGATAGTATCAAAAAACAGTAGACAATGTAAACGTAATAATTGGTATATATGTTTGTGTATAACAAACTAAGCTCGCATTTTGTATCACTGGAAACAAACGCAATGATCATATGTGCTGAAAAAAATTATTTTATCTTAGATTTAATGGGGAAAAAATTGACCAAATTTTAAAATATATTTCCTCGACAGTTTGCCTTTGCAAATCATTAAAATTTGTTATGTTTTTCGTGTATATGTTAAATAGTAATAGTAATTTATTTTTTCAGGAGAGGAAAGAGGTTTAATAGTTATGATGGAGGGAATAGTTCTTATACCATTTCAACGTGATAAGCAAAGAATTTTGCTGATCAATGTAAAAAGCTTAAAGATTGTGTGGGGTGGAGATCTCTTTGACATAGAAATTCTTTAATTCCCCCTTTAATGACAGTAGTGTAACTTCAGAGGGAAGAACCAAATCTTTTTCTAATTCTTGCGGCCACCGACGGGGCTTGTTTTTCCTATGTTCCTCTTCTTCTTTACTTTTCTTTCTGTTTATGTATGGGTTTAAGCAAGTATCGTTAAACATAGTCTTTCCAAATCTGGCCTTCTTTGACAGTACACATGAAATGAAAAATGACAAGTTACATATTTGGCTGGTCGGCTTAAAATAACAAGATCTGCAAGCTAAATATACAAAAGATATACACAGATTATGTATATCATATATTAATATACAATTTCTCGATTATTATTTTTGGAGCGACTATATAATGTTGTTTTCCCAAATAAATATTGTCACGACCTACGCTGGAAATTGTGACCGGCTAGTCGACCTATTCGTTTTCTTTTTCCTTATAATAACTTGGACCGACCTTAGACGAGCACCTCTCAGAAGTGCAATGGAGATCACTAACCTAAGTAAGGAGAGCAAAACAATATAACGATAGCTAAAATGACTTCTTCATGCATTATGTTAGGTATCAAAGAAAATCAATTTTGGCTTCAAAGAGGTCGCTTATCTTTGATGAATGAATGGAAATTTGAATTATACAGTGCAACACAATCAAATCCGAACAAATGAAATATTGAATTGAGTCGTAAAATTTCTACTTGGGTTATTACTCATTTTTGCTATTTTATTTTCCAGTTATTTCTTCAATTCTTGATCGTCCATCAATGGGCACTTAGGCCTCATTTGTTTTTCTTAAGATTAAGATATTTGAATCTGAATACACATCTGAATATTAAGATGTGTATTAAGATCTGAATACAAAATGATTAAGACTGTTTATTTTTTTAATATATGAATGTATAAAAGTTATCTTAATTTAAATATTAATAAACATAAAATTCAAATAAAATACTAATTAATATAATATTCTATCAGTATATATATATATATATATATATATATATATATATATTTTTAAATATGGTAGTTAGTTGTGGTGATGGCTAACGGAGGTGCTTGTGAATGCCGACTAGAGGCGGTAGTTGGTGGTGATTTTGGCTAATGGTGGTAGTTTTAGTTTGTAGTTAGTAGTGATTAGAAGCGATGGCGAATATGGTTCAAGATAGTGGTAATGGGTGGTGATAGTTAATAATGGTTGGTGGTATAGTAGTTGTAGTTGTGATTGAGGTAGGTGATGGAAGGTGGTGGTGGTTTATAATGGTGGGTTATGCCGACTATGGTTGTTGATGATGATGTGGTGGTTGGTTATGGTAGTTGAGGTGGATGAGTGTGTGGTTGTGGCTGAGGATGTGGCGGTGGGGGTGGGGGT